>JAHWFP010026906.1:0-10105 GCA_023313725.1 Lithobius niger
AGAACTGAATTTCGTCCACAAGATTTCAATACAGTTTGAGCACTCACACAATTTTTTTTAGTACAGTTTTGGCCTTTAGCAAGGACAGGGTAACAACAACCGAATAAGTTTTGGCCGAGGCTTGTACGCTATTAACATTACGTAATCAGCAGTATTAGAGCACATATCCCACGAAATTCAGAGCTGTGAAAGTACATAAATAAAAACACAGTTCACTCTAACGAAATGAACTATAACTTCAACTCCTGTACCAGGTAACAAGGTTTGTTTTTAGTCATTGGTAATGTTAGAAAGTGAAAACAATTTGTGTGTGTGCAAGCGTATACGAGCATGAGAGCGTAAAATACGCAAGTGCTTATTGTTATCAGTTTGTTTTAAATGCGTTCGTTCGAGTGAGCTCTAATCTGCTTTTTTTTTATTTGTGTACCTTCACAGCTTAAAGCACAGCTTTACAGCTTGACGGTTAGCACAGAATGTGTGTTCATACGTTTACGTTAATTATTATAAATACATTACTCATCAAAACATGCAAAAGTTACATTTTTAGGCCTTATACATCTTAAATTAGGGGGGGGGGGGCCTCCAGCTTCCATGTTAGAAATCTGCATACTCAAAATACTATCCGTTTTTTTTAATCAGCTTCTGATACTGATACGTAACCGTGACACTTGTTGGAACTGATAGAAGTTATAAGCTGGTTTAGAATTTGAAGGCGGGGTAGATTTAGGGTCTTCAAAGATGTAACGAAGCGAAAAAGTAATGAATTAATGCATTGGTTTTTTTTTCCATTTCGTTACGACACAATTGTTTCGTCAGTACGTCATTCCAAATTTTTTTTTTTATCTCATTGCAGTGTAGGACCGCAATTAGGGAGGGAAACATGGACACCTGCTGTCCTCAAAGAGCAAAGACGTACAAGGCTACTAGTACCAAAAAGCTCCTATCCTAAACAACATACTGTATAGTACGGAGGATATACCTAAAATTGTGCATTTTTATCATAAAAGCATGAAACTTGGCAGAAATGTTGTTTACTTAGAATTATTAAGAATTTAAGCGTTGTAGACAATTTCCTCAATCGCCATGAGCCGCCATATTGGAAAATGGCGTCCAAATTACTTGTTTTCCATAACTCTGAAAAACAGCCCGAAATAAACATGTTTAAGATTTTCTGAAAGTGACGATTTATTCTTTCCATCAATCCTAACCGAAATTGTTTAACTTAGATAGCTACCGTCCTACACCCATTCAAGGTGAAGAGGTAATGGCGTAAGTGACGAAGCGTATGATGATTTTCAAATTCAAAGTGCTCTTGCTCTTGCGAGCCCTCTAAGCCCGAAATGGACATGCTTAGGATTTTCTGAAAGGTATGGATCTATTCTTTCCTTCAATCCTAAAAGAAATTGTTTAGCTTAGTTAGCTTACCTAAACAATTTCTCTTAGCTTAGATAAGAATACAAAGATGAGCATTACAATGGCACTTTCAAACTAGCTGCTACACCAATTACAGCTACACATTTAAACGGTTTAGGACGGTCCCTATCTAAGCGAAACAATTTTCGGCTAAGATTAATGGGAAGAATAGATCGCCACCTTTCAGAAAATCCTAAGCATGTCAATTTCGGGCTATTAGAAAGCTAGCATAGAGCACTTCGAAAAATCACCATTCGCTTTCGCTGCTACGCCATTACCGCTTCACCTTCAAATGAGTGTAAGACAATTCCTACCTAAGTTAAATAATTTCGGTTAGGACTAATGAAAAGAATACATCCCCACCTTTCAGAACATTCTAAGCATATTCATTTCGGGCTAATAAAGGGCTCGCAAGACCACTTTGAATTCGAAAATCAACATACGCTTTCACTGCTATGCCTTTACCTCTTCACCTTTAATGTGGGTAGAGCGGTCTCTATCTAAGTTAAACAATTTCGGTTAGGATTGGTGAAAAGAATAGATCGCCACCTTTCCGTAAATCCTAAGCATGTCCATTTCAGGCTATTAGAAGGCTCTCAAGAGCACTTTGAATTCTAAAATCACCATATGCTTTCGCCGCTATGCCATTACCTCTTCGCCTTTCAGTGGGTGTAGGACGGTTCCTGCCAAAGGTAAAAAAAATTCGGTTAGGATTGATGAAAAGAATAGATTCCACCCTTTCAGAAAATTCGAAGCACGTCCATTTCGAACTATTAAAGGGTTCGCAAGAGCATTTAGAATACGAAAATTACTATAACAACCAACTGAAAAAAGGAGCATCCGTGAAAATTAAGGGTGATAATACTTTAAATACGATTGTGTGGTTCAAGGGTTGCTGAACGTCTTTGCTTCACTTTATGCTTTTGATTTATTGACAGTAAGGAGTTACAGCCAGAGAACCGTTTGGGGGAGAGTAAGTCACCCTTGTGTTGGGTAGTACCTGAAATTTTTGTGATAGTCCCGTTACCAGCCTAGGTACCGCGGTACTCGGTATTTAAGGGGTCTTAAAATTTGGCGGTACTGCCTTCGGTTTAAATAGCCTAATTTAGTGTTGGGCGGTACCAAAAATGTTTCAACCGGTGCTAGTACCAAGCTTAGTACCCCGGTACTTGGTTTTCTCCGGTACATAAATTATGAGGCGATATCTGGTATTTTAGTGTTGTGGTACCAACACCTGTTTTTTAAATAATAGCATACTTTTATTGAAAAATGTGTTTTTTTGATAGGTTTAATGAAAGATTTTTTTTATTTTGTCCCCCTGATTTAAGCTAATGCATGTTTTACAACATATTTGATATAGAAAATCTTCTCTAAAATTTATAGTTAACATGCTCTCCAAGTAGAAATGCAAAGATAAACAAACGCTGGTTGTAGCATAAGAAAAATGCAAATTTGGCTCCACTTTTGTACATTATTTAGAATTCCAGTTTTACCATTGTTGACATTTAACCGATTGCTGCACTGTTTTAAGCCCTACAACAAAAGAACTAAATGAAGTATTGTTATAATTTTAGCGCCTTTTTCCATTGTAAAACAATACACGGTATTTGGTACCGTTGCATTATTGGTATACCGCGGTATACCACCGAACACTAAGTCACCCCCTCCCCCACCCACTCGGGGAGAGTAAGTCACCCCCTCCCCCATCCCCTTGGGGGTTTTTGAACTTGCTATCATATAGCTTTTTTTTCCAGTTACCCTTCATGCGCATCCATAACAAACGTACGCTTTTCACAAAAAGTGAACCATTCCTTCAATTTTGAGCACTATAAAAAACCTATTATTTACATTACGGCATATACTATGCATTAATAATGATTCATTCATACCACTTCCAGTATTTACTTCCGGTTGTGTTTAGTAGATTATTGGAAAGGAAATTTCAAGAGGAACAATAAAGGTAAGGGATATACTTTTGCTAACTGTGAAAGGGAATTCAAAGTGTATTCAAATGCCATTTTGAAAATAAAATGGCGTCTTTTCGCTAAAACATTAGTATCACTTCTGGTAGTTATTTCCGGTTATGTTTGGTATCATCTGATAGGATATTTCAAGAAGAGCAATAAAGGAAGAGTATAATTTTACTAACTATAAAAGGGAATTCAGTTTTTCAATAAATAATATTGAAAGTGTCGAATTCGGGCAAATGGCGTCTTTCCATTAATCATATTTTAGTATAATTTTGATCTGTTATTTACAATTGCTTTCAAGAGCGAATGCCGTTGGTTTCATCTTTATACTAATTACTTCAAAGTAAAAGCACAATTTCAGGGGCCTCTTAAGCCATAAGTAAGCAAATCGTATAATAAAAAATATTCAGACCGTACAACTCACAGAATTCCGTGTAACAGTAGTTACTAGTAAGATTTTCAGATAAAATGGGTGGTCGTATGAAAAGTTATTTCATTTTTTTGGTAAAAAAAAAATGAACTACGAACAACGGGAAGAAAAAAAAGTTAAATCCGTTGATTCGTTCAGGAGTTACGAGAAAAAACTTAATTTGACTGCCATTTTGGCTGCCCATTTCCAATATGGCGGCTCATAGTAATTCAGGAGAATTTTTATGGAAACAACATTCCTATCAAGTTTCATGCTTTTCTGATGAAACTGCACAATTTTAGACTATTGGCTGCCGTTTTCCAAAATGGCGGTTCATAGCAATGCAGGAGAATACTTATAACATTTAAAATTCTTAATTTTATGTAAACAACATTCCTGTCAAGTTTCATGCTTTTATATGAAAATGCACAATTTTAGACTATTTGGCCGCCATTTTCCAATATGGCGGCTCGTAGCAATTCAGGGGAATGCCTACAACGATTAAAAGTCTTAATTTGATATAAAAAACAATCCTGGCAAGTTTCATGCTTTTATGATAAAATGCACAATTTCGTCTAATTTGGGGATATATCCTCCGGACTACTATGATAAGGGGTATGACCACTACATCGTACTAGAGTACCTCCTCAAACACTTCATTCAGCCTAAGGTTATATTCCAAGGGGCCAAGCTCTTAATGATGGAAGTGCAGCTGGGTGAGCAGCGCTATTAGTTTATCGACAGCCACTCGTTCCTTCCCTGCAAGTTCGCTGATTTGCCCAAAATGTTTGAATTCGAGGATCGTGTCGTGAAAGGCACTTTTCCTCATAAATTCAATACTGCTGACAACCAGAATTACGATGGAGCTTTTCCAGCGCTCGGATACTTCACACCAGAAACTCTGACTACAAAAGCAAAAGCTGCAGTCGAAGCTTGGCATCTCGACGAAACTCAACGTTACGTGGATAATCCCTGCCTAAGCTACAATCTGCAAGACCAATTGCTGCGTTACTGCGAACATGACGTGAGCGTCCTGCGCCTGGCATGTCAGGAATTTAGCAAACTGTTCAAGCAAGTGACAAGCATCGACCCCTTCAAGACTAACTCGACTCTCCCTGGTGCTTGCCACAAAGCACACAGAACAAAATGGATGCCCAAAAATACAATTAGTATTATAACAGAATCTAATGGCCCCAGGAAGGACAGTGTAGCTGCCCAGCAGTGGATTAGATGGGAGGAAGAAAAGACTGGTGTTCAATTTAGGCACAGAAGGAACGGCGGAGAGGTTAAAGTCGGTGGAAAATACTTTGTAGATGCCATCCACGAGCCCTCAAAGACCATACTAGAATTCCACGGAGATTTTTACCATGCGAACCCCTCAAAATACCCAGCAATGACGTACAACCCTCTACTCCATAGGACTATGGGCAAACTGTTTGAACGGACCAATGACAGGGAACGTGAACTCGAAGCCATGGGATACAAACTGCGCACCAAGTGGGAATTGGACTTCGAAGCAGATACGAAGAATGTTCCCGGACTTGCAGCATTCCTAGAAATGCACAACTTCAAGCCACCACTCAAACCGAGGGATGCATTCTACGGCAGTAGGACTAATGCGATGGTCCTGTATGCAAAAGCCCTAGAAGGATACACCTTTAAGTACTTGGATGTGACATCAATGTACCTTTACATTAACAGAACCGGGAGGATGCCAATAGGACACTCCGAAATCCTACACGATGTAGCATACGACCCCCAGCTTCATTATGGCCTGTTCTACGGTGTCATCCTTCAACCTACAACTTTACTTCACCCCGTACTTCCAGTGCGCAGTAACGGAAAGCTCCTCTTTCCCCTCTGCTTTGCCTGTGCTGACACTCGGCAGCAGACTCCGTGCCACCACACTGACACAGAGCATGCCCTGGAGGGAACATGGTGTACCCCCGAAGTTAGAGTTGCTATTACAAAAGGATACAGTATCATAAAGACCTTCGAAATCTGCAACTATGGCGAGACTTCTACAGACTTGTTCCCTGACTACGTCAACACTTTTGTTAAGGTAGACTTTTTTTCTTTTTTTATAAGTAAAAATTAATAAATTTTTTTATTTCAGAGGTAATAATTTTTCTTTGTTTTTACAGTAAAGACTGAGGTATCGGGAAAACCTGGGTGGCCCAATAATGATCCAGCACTTCAACGCCAATTCCGGGAAACTTTCATGAGGGTAGAGGGTGTGCAACTAGAGCATGGAAACATCAAGCCAAATCCTGGATTTCGCAGTTTAGCGAAGTTATGTTTAAACAGGTATGTTCATTTTAAAATTTGGTGTTGGACAGAAGTATTTGTTTTTCTTTTTACAACCTGGTAACCAATTTTATTTTATTTTCAGCTTCTGGGGGCGTTATGGCATGAGAGATAACCTAGCCGTCACCGAGTACATCACCACGGTGAAAGACTGGCAACAGCTCCTCAACAGTGCTGCATACGGGATAACAAACGCCAAGATTGTGAACGAGGAGATGCTGGTGGTGAGCCATACCAAGACCCAAGAGTTTGTAGAAGCCACTCCGCATATAAACGTGGTCATCGCGTCGTTTATCACTGCATTTGCACGCCTCCACCTCTACAAGTTCCTGGACAAGACAGGGGAGGGGGCTTTGTACTGCGATGCTGATTCTATTATTTACTTACATCGTGAAGAAGCCGACCCCTTAGCAAACTACATCGGTGACCATCTTGGTGAACTAACGAACGAACTCTCATCATACGGAGAAGGCGTCAGTATTGCGGAATTCGTAAGTGGGGGTCTGAAAAACTACGGATACACTCTCACCAATGGAGCCACAGATTGGAAGGTACGAGGCATAACCCAGTCTTATCGCACTTCGCAGCACCTGAACTATGGAGTGATGAAGGACTTTATTGTAAATAGTCCACGTGATGAAACCATCACTATACCAGCAGGAACTATCAAACGTGATAAACGAACGGGGTCCCTCACCAAGCTGCCTCATTCAAGTATTACAAGTTCGGGTACGACTAAAATGTACTTCTTCCAGAGTATCAAACTCGACCTTATGGATTTAGACCAGTATGAATGAGTTTTCAAAGAATTTGAATCAATAGCAACATGTTTTGTAAATTTGCCGATAATCAATGCATACGAGGTGCAGTTTGTTTCGAATTCTTAAATTTGTCTTTCTTTTAAAACAAAATGTTTTTTTTTTTAATTAATCCTATTCCAATTAAAAATTGTATGGCTCATTCATAGCCTACTAGTCAAAAAAACTAAACCCTCTGCATTGATTATCTTTTTTTTTCAGTAAAACAATTTCTTTGGTTGTTAACAAAACTCCGTGTCTTATTTTAGCATAAGGTAGGCAGTATTAGTTTAACTCATTCATTTCTTCACTGACAACCGTACTGTTAAGATGGAACCAGACTTCCAACCCCGTCTTATTATGCCTAGTAACATTTTAATAGCAAATGCTTCACAGTCTGGTAAAACATTTTTAGTTTCTCAATTACTGATCCACAGATATGAAATGTTTTCTAAAAAGTTTAACAGGATCGTATGGTGTTATGCACAATTTAAACCAGCCTACACGCAATTACAAGCACAAGTGCCCGAAATATCATGGGTTGAAGGTTTGCCATCCGATCTTTACAGTACTTTCTCACCCGCCGATACAAATTTACTGATTTTAGACGATCTCATGGACGAGAGTAATGCCAGCGTAGCCAAATTGTTTACTAAAGGTTCCCATCATAGAAACCTCACCGTTATTTTCATGGTGCAAAACGTGTTCTTCAAAAGTAAGGAAAGCAGGACAATAAGTTTGAATGCTCATATGATCCTCTTTAAAAACCCTAGAGAACGCTCGCAAATTATGCATTTGGCACGACAAGTTTATCCTAGTGAGAGTAAATTTCTCATGGAAGCCTATTCCGATGCAACAGCACAGTCCCATGATTATTTAATGATTGATTTCATGCAAGGGACACCAGAACGACACAGAGTGCATACGGGGATACTACCACACGACCAGCAGTATGTCTATGTCCATTTCCTCAGAAACGTGAGTGAATCAATGTAAGTAGGGTCTTCTTTCTCTATATTTGTATTGAACGTAATTGTTTACTACACATTTTAACGGTTGCTTTGGTCTGTTCGATTCAACGTTTGTTTCTTTTCGTTTAGCACTTCTGTCCTCCACCTCTAATACTTTTGGTCAATACGTGCAAATAATAAAATTGTAAGTTTGAACCCGTGCTTTATTTCAACCGTTGCACTTCCCTATGAATTCAATTTGCTGATAGAGTTAATCATAGAAAAAGTTGTCAGGAATATGTTACGACTGCATTTGTAACAGCGAGAATCGACCAGAGCAATGCCAAAAGTACGAATAGAAGTACGAATAATGTTAGTGGTGTGATGTGGGTAAAGGTGCAATATTACTTTTTCAATTCAAATAAATAGGACTGCCAAAGTTGTATAGTATAAGCGACGCGCGAACCACCTACTGAGAACTTGGGGGTTTCTTCTTTCACCTATTTAAAAAATTTTTTCTTTAAGGGTTGAAAATAAAGTAACTCTAGCAACCACTACAGCACAAACCTTGCTATCTGTTAAACAAATTAGTAACACTGACTCGGAGATTTGTTGAGATAACTAACCAACCATTTTAGTTGTGTTTTGAATATAAGTTAGAGGACGAGTACATAAAAACGACGAGTAACAGACTGGTATTAAGATGGCGTCCTAGCGTTTGACCGAGCACAAAGACTTGCCTCGACCACCCTTGGAACTAAAACGCTAAAACTTTCAATCTCAAAAACTAGATGGCGCTACGTAATTTGTCCTTTTTAAAACTTCAGTATCATTTACAGCTTGTTTGTGGGCTCTCATGTTGTTCACAAATTCTTATTTAAAGTATTCTTTGGAATTCTCAGACGAACAAAATTAATTAAGCTGTATTCTAAACTCTTTTCGACATTATTTTTTAACCAATCTCGAAGCAGTTTGGTTACGAAGTACGCCATGATAATGTGTTGTGTTATATGCCACTCGTGCTTCAACTAAAAAAGTGAAATCTTCCAAGTCAACTGCCAGAATGGGACAGCTGCGGAAATTCAACTTTATAAACAACAAGAAAATAGTCTGATAATATGACAGAAATGTTTGCTCACTTAGTGCTATTATTTTGTTGGTGGTCATGTTCAAACTGGAGAAAGCCCTAAAAGAGTAAAATTTGTGGTAAGGCATATCTACAATTATCTGTTGCTCATTTTAAGTCAAAAGACAGGAAGGTGATTATATCTTAAGTGTGACACGTCGTATTATGATTTGTGAGATTTTCTGCTGCATTTTCTACATTCTACGATACAACAGTGAGAAGCTGTTTAAATGTGGAAATTGTAGTAAAGCCTTTAAACTGAAGCTCATGTTTAGTTGCGTTTTGTGCAAACATGGCTCAAGAAGTGTTTTAGCGTTTTTGTGACGAGAAGCCTATTAAATACATAGTATGAGGTACTTCAACTTCAGGTGAATGAAGTTTGTTGCAGCGTGTACGGATTTTTTCTACCGATTGTTCCTTAAATCAAGTTTGTAGTGAGCAATTTTCTTATTTAACAGAATATGAGACGATGTATATTCGAATACAAAACGGTGTGAAAACCTAGAAATACAACCTTAGTGGTGCCGCATTTCATACATAATTAGAAGAAATAGACTACTTTTAAATGCGAGATATTTTTATTAGTATCCGTTTTTGAAGTAAGAAATGTAATAATGTATACCTAACGTTATTTTAATGAGATACTTAGGTACTATTATTTTGTTGGTGGTCCGTTCAAACTGGAGAAAAGCCAGGCGCCCGTTCATAATGACGGCTCAGCGTTAGCTTAGCAATTTGGTATTCACAATGACACCATAGCATGAGCTGAGCACAGACTCAGGCTTCACTGTGAGGCCGACTTTGCAAAGTTTGAGCTTCGCTCACTTCGTGTACATAATGGCAAAGCCAAGTCGCGGCTCATGCTCAAAACGTGAGTCGATTCAAGAAATCCTAAGCCTGGTCGTGATTAGACCTTGGGCTTGCTTTGGTAGTCAGCTACTCTGCATAACATCGATTTGGCTGCACGGCCTAAAGCTTTCAACGCGTTGTGTTTTTATTTACCGTTCCGAAATCGATTCGTTTAGGGACTTTCCTGGTTAGGGGCCGCTTAAGGCCCATGCGATCCGGGCCGATGACAAGGGCGCCTGCCCGTGGACCCGTCGAGGGAATGGACGGGGGGGGGGGGGGGGGGG
>JAHWFP010026906.1:10205-22116 GCA_023313725.1 Lithobius niger
CCCCCCCCCCCCCCCCCCCCCCCCCCCCCCCCCCCCCCAAATGAAATCAATTTTGTTTTTTATTCAAGAATAGTAGTGTTTATCAGACAATATCAGTTATAATAGTCAGCTGGATCATCGAACAGACTAATTTTATTACCGTACCTCACATTTTTATTCGTCTGTCTGAAACAAATGGACTCAAAAATTTTATAAAAATTGAAATTAAAAAGTACACAAATTTATATGTCCGCCGTGTGAATAACTTTAAAGTAGTAACCGCGTGTATGACGGCAGTAATATGCGGGAGGGGGGGGGGGGAAACAAACGCCAAGATGAGGTCAAAAGTCCAAGAACCTGGGGGAGGGGGAGGCAGTCCAGAGATACAGCTCACCAAGGAAATGTAGACTATTTACAGCTCGCGTGCTTCACAGCGGTTTTTTTCGTCTATTATCTCGTTGCTTGTAAGCCCAAGGTCGACTTTGATGAGGAGGAAGCAAAGTAGACAATTCTTGATAAACCACAAACGTTAGTTAATAAAGAGACTATTGTGGCCAAACGGGATGTAAACAAAGAAAAAAAAAGAAGAAAAAAGTTACCAAAAGTAAAAGGCTTGGTTTAATGATAGCTGGATTTGGGAAATTGTTGGCTGTTGAAACAGTGAATTGCAACAAGGACAGTTACTTAACTCGAGTTTGGAAGGGTGCAGGATTGTACGTTGTAACACTGTAACTGTGCCCGGAGGCATACCGTGTTGCAAAAATGAATAAGCTTACTGTATACAATCAAAATCTCCGTTAGTTGCTACTTACGAAATTAAAGTTGCAAATTAGGCCTAAATGCTGACAATTACGCCTAAAATGTAAAATAGGCTTAAAAGCTAACACATTTGTAACGGGCAATTCTGATGGTTACTGCTTTTAGATTATATAATAGAGATAGCTGTTGCAATGCGTGATAGAGAAGTGTGCCTCACTATTGGTAGTGGCAGAACTGTACAGAAGACCGGATGCGACTAGGTAGTCGCTGTAGCAGCTTGTTTTAAGGTAGTAGTTGATTTTGTGGGACCCCTCAAGCAGACATCAAAGGGAAATAAGTATGTTTTGACAGTGTTGGACATGGCTACAAGGTATCCAGAAGCAGTGGCAGTGAAGGAAGCCAATTCACACACGGTGGTGAACGAGCTGCTTGAGATATTTTCTAGGGTAGGCTTCCCTGGATTGCTCCAGTCCGACCTCGGAAAACCGTTCGTATCGGAACTGACGACTTGCTTTCTTGAGAGGTGTGGTATTAATCTAATTAATAGCACTCCGTATCACCCACAATCACAGGCGGTGGAGAGGATGCACCGGACATTAAAGGACCTCATCAGAGCCCTGGTGGCTGAGGACCCGGAGGAATGGGATGATGGTCTATCTCCTGCAATGTTCGCCATTCCCTCGACCCCATGTGAAACGACAAACTTTACGCAGCAGAATTGGTGTACGGTAGGAATGTAAGGTCCCCACTTACATTGTTAAGGGGGAAATGGTTGGGCTTGGAGGTGCATGTAAATCCTACTGTGGTGGACTATGTGGTAGAAAGATTAAATAATTGGGAGAATGTGAAGGAAATGGCGAAAACTGCAACAATGGCAGCACAACGGCGTAATAAAGTTTATTACGACAAACAGGCAAGATTACGTGAGTATGAGCCAGGGAGTAAGGTATTGCTGTTAAAAAATGGATCGCAATTACAAGTTAGCAGCATTTTGGAAAGGCCCATATGAAGTTTTAGAGAAGGTTGGTGAGGTAAATTACAGGATTAAAATGGGTAAAAATGGTGACAAAGTGAAAATGTACCATGCTAACTTAAGGAAACCGTTTTATGAGGAGGTGACGACTATAAACGAAGTTGGTGTGCATGAACTAGAAGGACAAGGTGAGGAAAGAGAAAATGGCATGGAGTTAGAAACGCATAAGTGGGATTCAGGTGGAAAGAGAGGCTATTTTACAGGCAAGGAAGTGATAGAGGTGGCAAAGGTTGGGCCTCTGTCGGACGAAGAGATCAATGATTTTATCAGGGTTTTTTGACTAAGTTCCGGGGGTGTTCTCTTACGAGCCGGGCACCACCGACTTGGTTGAATTCGGCATAGAAATGGACTGGGAAGTAACGGTACAAAAGCAATTGCACCGGTACTCACCCACACAGAAAGAACTAATTGAAACGGAAATAAATGGAATGTTGGCATTAGGAGTAATTAGGCCTGGGAAGAGCTGTAATGATTCGCCTATTTTGATAGTGACTGAAGAGGGAAACACACCAAGGCCTGTTGCGGATTACAGGGAATTGAACGAAGGAACTAAGGTGCAGAGGTTCCCAATGCCTAATTTGGAAGAAATGGTTGAGTGGGTAGTGGCAGCAAAGGTTATCTCTGTTTGACCTATTCAGGGGTTTTTGGCAGATTCCAAATTCGCCCAGAGCCATCAAGATGACGGCATTAAACACTCATTTAGGTGTGTTTGAGTATTTAAAAATGAAAATAGGACTGGTCAACGCAACGTTCTCCTTTCAGCGCTTGATGACTGAAGTATGCAGGGATTCTTGCTAGGCCATTCTTAGACGATGTGCCAGTGATTGCAACTGATAGGCCTGAGCATTTGGAGCATGTTTTGGCATTTTTACGCAAAGTTAAGGCAGCTGGTCTTACTATCAATCCGAAGAAATGTCAGCTTGGTATGCAGCATGCTATGTTTTTGGGGCATAAAGTAGGAGGGTGGTGTAGGTGGCCGTCTGATGTTAAGATACGAGCAATTGTTGAGTTACCCATACCCAAAAGTAAGAAGGATATAAAGTCTGTATTAGGACTCATGGGCTATTATTCACATTACGTGCGTGACTATGCACAGTTGGATTTGCCGTTCACAGACAGGCTAAAAAAGGGGGTGCCAGAGAAGGTAGCTTGGGATGAGTCTTGTGAAAGAAATACTGGCTTCTTCTCCTGTGTTGGCGGCACCTAACCCAAATAAAGTGTACAAAGTTCAAACTGATGCATGTGACAGGGGTATTGCTTTGGTATTGTCTCAGGATGGGACTGATGGGAAAAAGCATTCTGTATTGTTTCTTTCTAGAAAGCTTAACAAGCAAGAACTGGGGTGGAGTACAATTAAAAAAGAATGTTTAGCATTTAATTGGGGGATAAAGAAGCTAATGCCGCATTTGGCTATGTCTGAATTTATTTTTCAAACAGACCATAATCCACTGGTTTGGCTCAGAACGTAGGGGAACAACAATGGTAGACTGTTACATTGATCTTTATTTTTACAGGATTTGTCTTTTAGCATTGAACACCGCCGTGGTGTCATAAATGCTAACGCTGATGCACTCAGCAGACTTCCGGCTGAGGAAGTGTCTTGATGAGTGTGTAAATATTTTTGTATTTTGGGGGATTTGCGAACGCCCTGGTACTGAGTGTGGAAGGGGGGTTTGCCTTGCATGTGTGTTTGTTCGCTGATGGTGAACTGAGTAACTGTTCAGCTGCAACTGGAGGTTAGTTTGTTTGGTGTGGTTTTTTGTGTGGTACAGTGGTGTGTTGAAATCGGTTTGAGTTGTGAAGGAGCGAAAAGAAAGTCTAATGTAAGCTTTCTTATGGTGTGCGGAAAGTATAAGTGGATGGATTGCTTGTTAAAGAATCTGATCGAGGAAGAGAGGTGTGTTTTTGGGTGGAACGCAGGGTGTTGTCAGTGGGGCAGTTTGGTGAAGTGCTGGCCCTGTTGCTGTGTTGCAAACGTTTGGTGAGGCGATGAAGAGGTGCTGTGGTGTAGAGGTGAAGCAGTGCTGTGTTGTGTTAGTGAAGCGGTGCTGTGTGGTGCCGGTGAAATGTGGTTCGAGGTATGTGTAGTGTAGTGCTTGATGGCTGTGTGTGCGCAAGTAGGAAGGCTGCGATGACGTGCTGGTGTTTTCCAAATGTGTGTGGTCAGAAGCCTTCTTTGTGCCATCCTGGTTATTTAAATCACTAGTGAACCTGCGGCTTACCGAGATTTGTTTCGCTACAATTCTCAATCTAGAGTTGGAGGTGTAAGGTTTGGCTGTAGCGTTCGAACACCTAATAACAGTCATTATCTGATTACCTGCAATTAACGATAATTACCATATTCGAGAAGCAAGGAGAATTTGGAAATATTGGCCAGCCATCGAACGCAAAAAAGGCAACAAGTTTACTATACAAGAGACAGACATTCTATTCTTGTGTAAATTGTATCCGATTGAGTGGCGTGAAACCAGACTATAAATATTAGAACGTTTTAGCGCCATAAGACAGACACACTCGCTAAAGGTTGCTACAAGCAGCGGAGACGCTCTTTGCCGGCTTGTGGGACAAATTCGTTTGTTCGATGTCTCGTTTAAAATTTCATGTTATAAATATTGCTGGAGTGAGAAGAAGTAAATTTAATTATTTTTTGCAATCGAGAGTCGACCATTGAATTTATACAGTGACGCCATTTCATCTCGTTTGCTCCCTATTCACCATAAACCTGTAATTTACCCTTAATGGAAGTAGTTTGTAACCATTTTGTCGCCATAATGATTTCTGAGACGGTTAAAAAGTGCGGTCATTGCCCGCGGTTTGGCTCAAAGTGCGTGCATTTGTAATACGTTTTTTTCATTGTTTGCGATTGTTGCCGGCCGGGCTGGATATGTCGTGCAAAAAATGCTCTACTACTGAGCAGGTCTCAAGTGAGCATCACTACGCTGAGCACACTTGTACAGTGTATTTCTGGGCTAATAAATACATTTGTACACACAAAACTCAATATTATCAGCTTCAAACAGCATACATTTATTGGATATATCGAGTAAGTATATCTCTACTAGTGAGCAAGTCTAAAGTGATCATCACCACACTGAACGCACTTGTACAATGTATTTCTGGGCTAATGTCAGTGAGGCCGCCATTTGAGCACACGAAAATTCAGTGTTCTTAGCTTCAAACGGCATTTATTCGTATGATTTTTCACGCAAGAATTTCTCTGCTTGTTCTGAAAACGCTAAAGTTTGAAGTGAACAACACCAATATTCGCCTACTTACACAGCTTCTCACTGGTATCTAGACACACGCTAGTGTGTCGCCGCCAAGTAACAGTAGATCATCCCATTGTAGACATCCGATTGTTAAAAATTGATTGTTAATGATAAAAAGGCGGCTCACTAGGAGACATGTGTCTGTTAACTGTAAGCAACTAAAAGCATATTTTGGCATGTTGAGGATAAATCCGAACGCGACAGAAATGTTTCAAATTGTGGAAAATGTAAGGGGAAGGGTCAGAGATTAAGATAACCTAAAATTCTCTAAACCTAAAATTCTCTAAGGATGAGTGTACACCAATCATAGAGAAAAGGATGCGTCAATAACGTTGTTTTTATGTTACTGTCTAGCTAGCTAGCGTCTAGCTAGCTGACTAGCTAATAAGTTTTTACCCATGTTAAATCCCATCAAAATTGAGAAGGCCTACGTACCTGAATTTTTGCACACGGATGCATAGTGATCTGAGGATGGTCCTTTTGTTGGATTGGGGGTTGTAGGGGTTAGGACAAATGCGTTTTCAACATTTGTAGGCCGAACCATTCTCAACTTAGTCACCTCTTTATTGGCTTTTGGTTTGGTTTTAATTTTGTTGCAATTTGTTGTATTTAGTTAGTTTTGGTGTGTTGATATCACTCCTTTGAAGGCCCGGACCACTCTCAACTTGGTGGCCCCCGTTTTTGGCTTTGTTTTTACACTTGGTTTATTATTCGTGAATTGGACGCCAATACAATTTCTTAGCAACGTTGTTAAGATTTTTTTGTGATACACTAGTGTGTGCCTAGGCACGTACGTCAGTATACACGTTCTCATTGTCGGAACTTTGGCCGTCCAATGAGAGACGATGCCGACAATACTAACAATGGTTATAACAATATTTTCGTACTTACGCGCCCTCCCACGGCATCCCTGTTACGCCCCCAGGCTCCAAACCATAAAAGGTACGCAGTTCGTATCATACTGCACCCATTCGTCCAATTTCATAGCTGGAAGCCTTCCCGTTATCTCGGAATCGATGAATAATCACCCTATGGGATTTAACATGGGGATGAGCGGACACATTTTCAACGTTATTGAGGGGTAGATTTTGCATTGAAAACAGCATAGCTGGCATTCAAACACGAGTTAATTTTTGGCAGGTGGGTCATTGCTCTCGATTTCAACACAATTTAAGCTTTTGTACCGCATTATTATTTTTCCCCAAGTACCTGAAATGTGCCCAACTATGCTTCAAGATATAAGACACTGACGCAATGGCGTCACGCTACAATGGTTTACAACCTCGACAATTGATGTGATATGATGTTTGTTGCCTAACTTGGCGCGACACACTAGCTTGTGTCTAGATATTGCACATTACATTAAAATAATATTGTCTCGTGACTTTTACTACTACGATACGGCAGATGAACCAGAATCTTGTGTGCAACGATGCAATCACTGACCAGATAAGTTTTCATCGGACGCTGATATTAGTATATCTTACAAAAAACAAAACTGAAAGCTTCGTTGTTTTACAGTTTCCCGTTCCCTTCGTTCTCTTGCGTGAGTCTTCCTGTTACGGATTTTTTTTTTTAAAATCGAAGAATTAAAGTGCCCATCCTTTTGAGCAAGTTCCACCAATAAAATGCTTCACACCCCTCCGTGCAAGATTCACTCAAAAAATAGCCAAGTTCCTCTGATGGCTAAGAGAACCAGCCAATGGCTCAACACCAGCGGTTTAAAATACACACCACTGGGCGAATGTTGCTGTGCGAATTGCTACAAATGGAAAAATATTAACTGAACAAAAAAAAGGCTTCGCCGTTTAGAAAAAAAGCATTAGGGCTCGTACACCCATACTCATAGCTGTAAAGGTGCACGAATAAAAACGGATTAGAGTTCACTCGAACGCAACGAACTATAATTTGAACTCCAATTCCAGGGAACAAGGACGGTTTTTACTCAGTGGTTATGTCAGAAAGTGAACGCAGTTTGTGTTTTAAATATTTAATGGTTGTTTGCGTGTGTTTTATGTTTGTCTACACTTAAGTGTTATGCAGTCTTTTTTTTAATTGTCTGAGTTTGTTTTATATTTTGAGTGTGTTTTCTTAGAGTGGCTATATGTGTATTTTGAGTGGATTTATAATTTGTGAAACAAGCATACTCCTAATTGAGGTAGTTTATTTGCCTGTGTTTGTGTTTGTCTTTCATTTTTGTAGACGTTTTGCTGTTTACGGCGTCTGTTTTGTATGAAATTTAGATTTTTGCTCTGTTTCATGTGCGTGTGGATGTTGTATTTTGTGTGTGTATTTTATTTGTGTGAAGTATCCAAACGTTTCGTTTGTTTGATTAGTGATGTACATGAATGTGTGTGCATGGAGGCTTGCAAGTCATAATCTTCTTCCCTGGAATTGGAGTTCAAAGTATAGTTCGTTGCGTTCGAGTGAACTCTAATCCGTTTTTATTCGTGTATACCTTTACAGCTGTGAGTATGGGGATACGAGCTCTAATGCTTTTATCTAAATGGCGAAGACGTATTTTGTTCAGTTAATTTTCTTTTTTCGCTTCCATTTTATTGTAATTGTTATGGTCTGGTCTATCATGTCTACGGTATGTCCACTGTCCAGCTAATTTTGTTTGCGAAAAAAGGGAACATTAGAAATGCGTATTTCTGTTCAGGTTCGGCCCAAGCTTTGGCCCATGTTTGTTATTTGATGGCAACACACTAGCGTGTGTCTAGAGTTACCTTGTCAGCTCGATGGGTAGTTGATTCTGCATTGTTGCAACACATGCAGCATTATGGCAAACAATCGCGGAAACAATTCAACTGGCTTCCCGAAGCCCGCATTGAAGAAGTAAATAAGTCATTCAGCCATGTCGGCCTCCCAACAGGCCTGTAGACTTCGGACCCTATGATTTAAAACTGAAAGTTAAACAAACAGTCGTGTTTCAGAAAAACGGAATTCCTTTGTGATAAAGCATACGAAGTAGCAACGTTCGTTGGTAATAACAGTCGTAAACGTTTGACGTTATGATTGTGACGAATGCTCCCAGTATCGGAAAAAAGCGTGTATTGGGGGTCGTGTTTGGGGTGGTCTGATTCCAGATCTTTGGAACCTGTTTGGAACTAAGCAGAACTAAGGACGACTAAGGGGGAAAAAAACCTGCATTAGGGTGGTCCGATACTGGATCTTTGGAACTAGGGAAAAAATCCCTGCATTTGGGGTGGTTCCGAGATTAATTATTAGGGTACAGGAAAAAAATCCAAGGAGTGGTGGGTGGCAACTTGCGAGTTTTGAAGTTAGGGATTTTAGGGAGACGATATATGGGATTTTTGACTCTATGCCCGCGCCCAGCGCCCCCCGCCTTATTCGCTTTTTTTTTTTGCCCCCCTTCGCCAAATAAAATTCCCGGGCTACAGCATTTGACTGCTATGTGGCAAAATAAAAAAAATCTTGGTGCGAAACGAACCTGACCTCAGCCACCTCCGGCATTTTCAGAAGAGAGGGCCTTCTGAAATCTCGTGCTCATGACGATTGTGGCATGTAAAAGATCACTGTAATTCCCTACTGGAATTACCTACCAAAACTTTCCGTCTCGCATTCTGGTGCAATGGCTTTAGGGAGCTTCCAAGCACCGACTGCTGGTGACGGGAGTTTGTACATTTATTTGTTTGTTTCAGTTACACGAAGTAAAGATATTGGCGGGATTACAGGGCGACAGTTGGCTGAAAAATAGGCTCAAGCTGCACAGTGCACGACTAATCGCATAACAACTGGCAGCACACCTGTTCCGCACACGTTATAGTCGATCTGGAGGCTTTGCACATTGTTATCTTAAAATAATGGTATTTTTTTATGCAGGAAATTCCAGATTGAATTACTGTGGCCGCATTACAGGAAGACGATAATGTATGAACACGAAGACTGCAGCATTCAATCCCATGCAAATTCAGTTTGTTAAAAGTTCATTCCGTGCGAGTTTCCGCAGTAACATTTCCGGTTGTTTGGCCTCCCCATGAAAGGTCCTCGGAAATGCTCGCGCTTCGCTTCCGACGCAACACTCTGATATCATATCAAAAACCAAAACTGGTAAAAGGGGCCGCCAAGTTCCGAATGGTTCGGCCCATCAAAGGAGTGATATCAACACACCAAAACATTCGCCAAGTTAATCGCACCGCTTAATAGTTCGAAGGTTAAATGAAAACTAGTCCGTATTATTCGGTACGATTAAGTTGACGAATGTTTTGGTGTGTTGATATCACTCATTTGAAGGGCCGAACCATTCGGAATTAGGCGGCTCCTTTTACCAGCTTTGGTTTTTGATACGATATATCACTCCTTTTTTTTTTAATTGTGTATTGACTCAACTCCACTACCGTGCAGATGTGTAATAAAGTACCACGTCAACAAGAAATTGGTTTACAACACTTTGCTACTACTGTCGCTCACTAGTTGTTAAAATGCGCGGACACCTTCCCTTGAATGACACAGCGGGGGAAAATAAAAAGTCTAGGGGAACTCGCAAGAGGTCCCGGGTTCGTTTTGCGGGGTTTTAAGGCCGCGAACCGAACTCAAAAAAAACCAAACTGTTGAGGATTAATTAAACACTAGCACCACATGATTCACATTCAATTGTAACGTAAGGAAAACACACTCTGTCAAACCTATAGCTTCAAGAATCATAGTTTAATAAAGATGAGGGGGAGGTTTACAAGGAAATGGGGTGTTGGTTATGAAAGTCGGCGTCTCACTGGCCGAAAACGGAACAAGGCTTGAAACGATTATTTGAGACACTATGAGGCCTTGTAGAGATTTAATCGCTACAGGATTTTGGTTTGAAGCACAAGACTGTTTTGCGCAAAATGAAGCAACTTGGGTTTAGGAGGGCGTCTCGTGACGGACTATTAAATGGCGAATAAAGATGACTTTGGTAATTAACTGGTGACCGTTAGGAAAACATGGGTCGTTGCGTCCCCAGCCCAACGAGAAGGAAGTGGGGGTTGATGGATTTTGACGTCTCGTAACGAGTTAGAATTTGTAACGTCTCACAATGGTCGGGGTTTCATAACATCACGTAACGGATTTATGCTAATAACATCTCGTAACGGGTTTAAATGAAGGACGACAAGCACCGAACTCCCAAGTCCAAACTCAGCCACGAAGGAAACCTCACCATAGTAGTGAGTGAACGAGTAGGGGCCAGCTAACCAACACAAGAAAACGAAAAAGCAGATATCAGTAAAAATTACGATAGTTCATAATTTACCTTCTGATATTGTCCTGGCCCTGCTGCCGAGTTTAGGAGAGGCGACGACCACGACGAGACTTCCTAGATGGACGACATCCGAGACTGTCGGCGTGGGCGCGTGAACAAATTGGCATTGATTAAAAACATTGGTTAAAATACGTTAGTTGATCAGGCTAAATGTTAAAAAGGTCCACAGACTGACAGCATGTCTGCGACGAAAACCAATCGACAAGGCCACCGTGCCCTGCACGACAGATTGGAGAGTGACGGCTTGTGTGAAGTGACACGTAGCAACCAATCAAAGCAGGTTATAAGGGGGGAAGGGAATTTGCATAACAGGTGACGGGGAATCAGCTGTTATGACATAAACAAACCGGGAAATTATGTAATTAAGTAAAATCGTTAGCAGATCTAAGTTAAGTTTTTATAATACGAAGGTTTAAGATAATTAGACACGAGGTTAAGTATGGTATTTAAGTTTAAATTTTATTTCAGCACACTAATGAATGACGAAGCAAAAAAAAAAACAAAGTATGGCATGCCAAGGTAAATCGATGATGTCATTAAATCGCGAGCAGGCAGGTCTGAAGACTTAAGACGAGTGGAGTGATGCTGCAATGTGGGTATGAAGAGGGGGAGTCAAGCGACTCGGCAATCGGTGTTTATGGCGAGCCGAGCAGAGTGACGTCGCGAGGCGCGACACTACCTTTTGCCTATAAGGCCGAACTATAGAGGCCGAACTATTCTCAACTTATTCACCGCTTTATAGGTTTTTGGTTTGGCTTTAATTTTGTTGTAATTTGTTTTATTTATTTATTTTAGGTGTGTTGATATCACGCCTTTGAAGGGCCAAACCACTCTCAACTTGGTGGCCTCTTTACCAGCTTTTGGCTTTGTTTATTTCGCTTTGTTTTAGACTTTGTTATTTTTCGTGAATTGAAGCTGAATATAATTACTTTGGCAACGTTGTTTACATTTATCGTGATACACTAATGCGTGTCTAGGCACTCACGTCAGAATACACGAGGTTATTGTTCGAACTTTGGCCGTCCAATGAGAGACGATGCCGACAATACTAACAATGGTCATAACAATATTTTCGTACTTAGGCGTCCTCCCATCACGCCATCCCCGTTACGCACCTCAGGCTCCAAACCATAAAGGTACGGAGTTCTGCGCCATTCGTCCAATTTCATAGCTGGAAGCCTTCCCGTTATCTCGGTATCGATGAATAATCACCCTATGGGATTTAACATGGGAATGAGCGGACTAGCTAGTAACTAGTATTAACACATTTGCAACGTAATTGAGGGTCAGATTTTGCATTGAAAGCAGCTTAGCTGGCATTCCTACAAGAGTTAATTTTAGTCAGGTGGGTCATTGCTCTCGATTTCAACACTATTTAAGCTTTTTTTTGTACCGCAATATTGTTTTTATCCAAGTACCTCAAATGTGCCCAACTCTTCTATGGCGTCGTGCTGCAATTAAACCTCGACAATTGAATTGGTGTGATGTTTGTTGTGATGTATGTTGTTTAATTTGGCGCGACACACTAGCGTGTATTTAGATTCGTTCGGCGAAAGTACAGTACAAACTCCGTTTCAGTATTACGTCCACTCGGGGGGGGGGGGGGGGGGG
>JAHWFP010026906.1:22216-48925 GCA_023313725.1 Lithobius niger
CCCCCCCCCCCCCCCCCCCCCCCCCCCCCCCCCCCCCCCCCCCAAAATGTGATATTATAGTCATGCATCACGTTTTGGTGTTCACATCTCTTCAATTTTTGGTGTTTTAGTTAGAAAACAATCAGTTCAGATGCAATTTAAGTACAAGGAAATATCAAGTACTTCGAAATATTACATGGGCAGGGGTGTTACAGAAGTGTGACTTAATTATTAGGGGGGGGGTGGTTTAAAGTTTGTGACATTTATGACAAAGGGGACGGTGCGTGTTTCAAAGTAGGCCAAAAAGCGTGACGTAATATGTGGATAGCCCTTACTTTGAGCCAACGTAACTAACCTTAGGGTGGCCGCACAACATAGTCGACAAAACGTCGCACGACCGGGCATTTTCTCGAAACCCGTCTCAGCATGTCTCCAAAACCATAAGAATGAGCTGAGCGCCACACACCGGATGCGACGTTGTCGTGAGACATCTTCAGGCGCCTCACGACAACAAAGCGAAGCTCCTTCTAGTTACCACAGGTCTCTCCACCAGATGCCGTCGCGACGTTTCGTCTTGCAACGACGTTTTGTCGACTTTGGTGTGCTGCCACCCTTGTAGGTAAACCTCAGCAACTGACAATTTTTCCGAAATGGTATAAAACCTAGCTGTTCTCCACAGTAACTGTAATTTGCTCTTGGTTGAATGAATATTGATCAGCTAATGAACAACAGTAATTGTTTTTATACCAAAAATCGTTTTGAGGATTTTCTCCTATTTCAAATTCTATATTTAAACTGCACGGTCACAAACAAGAAGTGTATTTTTAGGGGTCAGTACACAACTTAAAAGTCTCAGTTGGTAGAACAAGCTTATAACCAAGCATTATAAACCATTTACCGTATACAAGGTCGTTCACAACCTCAAAGTTTTTGTCCAAAATGTTTTTTAAAATCTAAATAGGGATCACTTTTCCGTATCTAAAATCCAACGCTTATTCCGAAAAAGTGGGTCCTATATTTTTCGAAATCCTTTGAAGATACGCTAGGCTATTTATTATCATATAGTGCATCATGTAGTGCATCACACACAGAACAAAGTTAAAAGTTAATTTTTTTCATTTTCAAAAATTTCGATAAATAGGACCCACATTTTTGGAATCAGAATTGGATTTTGGATCGAGAAAAGGGGTCCTATTTGTACTTTTTATTTTAAAATTTCAAAATATTTTGGACTTTACAAGTAAAACGCCAAGATGTCCGTCCAGTATGCGCCAAGTTTCAAAAGTGACCTTGACTACTGACTGTCTACTGACTACTGACTGTCTGGCTGTGCCATTAATGCCATTTTTTAAAATTGTGCTTGTTGTAATTTTAATCTATTTTTTTTTCACAAGCAGCGTCGTAATTGACCACTAGTATAAACATATCTCTTGTTTCTTTATTATTAATTTTTTTTTTTTAGATTTTAACTGGTAAAAGGATAGTCTACCGCAGTAAATTTGTTTTTCAGATTTATTTAGTTTTACTTGCAATAGCTCGAAAGTATTTTCAGGGTTTGTTACGCAATAGCACCATTCACGATTACAATCATAGTAGCAATGACACCCACACGTACACGCAAACGCGTGCAAACAAACAAAAAACAAAAAATAAAATAGGTCGGCTGAGCCAGAATATTGCTTTTAAATGCATTATTCAACAAAGAACAGTGAATCAACCACAAAAGAAAAGCGGTGAAATCGGATAAACACTGCCAATGGCAACGAAAGAACATATCTAGCACACGCTAATGTGTCGCCGCCAAGTAACAGTAGATCATTCCATTGTAGACATCCTATTGTTAAAACATAGGTTGTTAATGATAAAAAGGCGGCTCACCAGCAGACATTGTGTCTGTTAACTGTAAGCAACTGAAAGCATATTTTGGCATGTTGAGGATAAATCCCAATGCGACAGAAATGTTTCAAATTGTGGAAAATGTAAGGGGAAGGGTCAGAGATTAAGAAAAACTAAAATTTAAGGATGAGTGTCCACCAATCATAGAGAAAAAGATGCGTCAATAACGTTGTTTTTATGTTACTGTCTAGCTGGCTAGCTAATAAGAATTTTCCCATGTTAAATCACGTAAACTTTTTGCTCATGGCTAGCGCAAAATTGAGAAGGCCTACGTAGCTAAATTTTGGCACACGAATGCATGATGATCTGAGCAGGGTCTTTTTGTTGGTTTGGGGGTTGTAGGGGTCAGGACAAATGCGTGGGAGGGTTTTGAAAATCGCCACCAGCAAATTTAAATTTCGTTTCTTTTCCAAGTTGCAACCAAAGATTTCAAGCAACAATGTCTTGAACAATCAACACTGGTCTTAAGATTACCGCTGCCACATTACCGTTGCCCTGGATTGCATAGGAATAAAATGATGCACGTTATGGTTACGCAACAGTACGAGCATCCACGAGCTAACGCAGTTTTTGTTAATAACTCAAAAATAAAATGCTTCGCGTTCTGCTGTTTTAGTAACAGCGACCTTCGGGGGTTTCTGCATGACTACATGTCAACGAAATCTTGAAAGGTTAAAGGGTAAGGTGCAGGGATAAACAAAACAACTGAAGGGGATGCACTGATTGAGTGAGCTAAGCGAACGAAATCAGCGATTGTTAGCCAGTGTGTGCAAAAATGGGATTGGAGCAACTTAAGTATGTGAAGAGTGGTCATACAATAAACTAAGCCGTGGCAATTTGGCTAATCTAACGGCTAATTGGCAATGGTAAATTTGAAAATTATAAATGTGAACATTTATAGAAATAAAATTCCTCTAGAAAAAAGATACAGATGAAGATAAGACAGTGTAACCTTATGTACTACGTTCATAGTCCAATGAAAGTTGTGACATCCACCCAAAACCCAAACTGGTAGAAAAACCCGCCAAGTTTCCAAAAACGATCGACTTTTGAAGGTAGTGATATCATTCAACCAAGGAAAGACCGCCAAGGTTAATCGTATTAGCCAAGTTAATCGCACCGAATAATACTTTGGACGTTAAATGAAAACTTGAAGATTGCTACAGCGAGAAGCAATATTCAAGTTTTCATTTAACTTTCGAACTATTAGAAAAAAATAAATTAAAATTCTAGGTTTAACCGGCTGATTTTTGTTTCTATTGCCTAACCGAAAATATACATTATCTGTAATTTCAGCATTCTTGTTCTCGAATGCTCTTTCCGTAGAGACGTGAAGATTAGGCCTACTGCCAGCTCGGTAACTCACATGCGCATGCGTCAGCACACCCCTCCTTATAAAAGTGCCGAGGCGCGACCATGCTTCATCTTTCGATCCTCTTAATCCATCAGGTGGTGACTTCAAGACGGAAGGTAGGGTGAGTACATGTAATGTACATTTTCGGTTACTCAACAGAAACAAAAATCAGCCGGTTTCATCTGACATTTTAATCTAGTTGCAGCCGAAAGATTCATTACCTGTAATTTTAGCATTACAGTAGACCTTGTCTGACCTGGAGGTGGGTACAACCTGACGAGAACCATAGGGTTACGAGCTGGTACTCCCGGGGTCACAGACCCCATGAACCGATGAATTGGGACAATTTTGAATAAGCTGTGAAAGCGTGGCAGAGGAAAAAGTCCCCACAAGGTAAGGAACGACAGTTGCAAAAGACGACGATGATATGCAACAGAACTGGTAAGTTGAAGTTTCAAAGAGAATAAACCGAAGTGTATGACAATTGAGGTTGTTTTCATTCTTTTTTGGTAAGAAAAAAAAAAGCACGTTTATTAACACGTTCTGCTATATTTAAACCAGAAAGGAAAGGGGTTGGAAGTTCAGAATGGGGTTAGTCATTTTGCATTAAGCCAAGGATGGCAGGAGATCACGCAGCATCTGTCGATCCCGAATAAAGATGTGGGAGACTGTCGAAGACTTGTGGAGAAATCCACGCCAACGGTAGAACGAGCGACAGTATGCCGCGGAGGGCGTCAGAGGCGAAAGTGGACGAACGGGACACCCGAGTCTTGATGAAACAGGAGTACCAGACTCAGGAATCGTAAAGTTTGATAGTCCGAAAGGATGGATGTAGGTTGGAGCAGGGTAACCCAACAGCCGGGCCGAAGATCGAAGTGTATCGTGCGACAGTCTTGAAGCATGAGGTAAAGGAAGTGTTCTTTTTTGTTTTTTGTTTAAAGTAAGAGCCTTACACCGATAGGAGGACAGAGTCGGAGTTATCGTTGGTCATGCTGAAGAAGATGACTTGGTGCGGAGCACGAGTCATGACAGTCGTTTTGAATGGATGAAAAATGTTTCGCAGATGAAAGACAAGATGAAGTGGTGCAGAAGGCATGTTGAAGATAACGAGGCTTGTAGATAACTCAAAGAAACGTGGAACCGGCTTTCTAGGAGAGGCTGTGACAGAAGAATTGGCGACGTGTCGAAAGCCGTCAAAATCTTGGGATACAGTGAAACAAATCTAGCCTAGGTTCCTCAAAACGACACAATGTGTAATGGTGAAAGAGAAGCGATATTAGAGGTGAGGGCGAAAGCTGATAGAATAGCCCATGGCTGTGATCTGGCAGGTCGCACATGGCAAGTCCCAAGTAACATGCTTCAATCACTGAATGATGCCGGGGTAGACTGGGATGAAGTCTGTGGCGTCATCAAACTGCCATACTGAGTGTGCAGTATACATGTCTAGAGGAAGGGAAGAGGTTGCTGAGAGCCAGCCGCAGATAAGTTGATCTGTCAATGATGGAGCACCGCCTACTGCGGATGCGCTGCTAGTACCAGCTGGAGATGACAGAGGAGTGGAAGTGTTCCCAAGATCAAGGGTGGAATGTAATGGATGACAGCCACAACCTTGGTTGGAGGGATGGTCGCAGAAGCAGAAGGAGCTATATGATGCGGACGGCGCTTGTGCTTTCGTTTCTGTTGGCATCTGGACGCAATCCATGAGCGTCTGTACTGTGGCTTGCTGTAGCCAACAACCGACAGTGTTGGTGGCACCGAACATGTTGTGAGGCATCCGACAATGGAGGGAGCAGCTTATTCTTAGCGTAAGCGAGTAACTGGAAGAAGTGTTGGGAAACTTGATGCAGGAGACGAAATATCTCCTCAGCTAGAGTGATGTTTGTTAGCAGCGTGAAGAATGTCCAATTTTGAAACAATCCTGGATGAATGCAGCTGCAGGAAGAAGTTGCTAGCAAGTTGCCTAGCATGACGATCGGACAGGCGTGATGCTGGGGATACGAGGGAACGATATACGGCATAATGATGGCGAAAGGATTGAAGCCGAAGGGGCTAACCCGATAGTTGTGGAAGGCGTGGTCCTCCAGGGATGCAAGTGCTGGAAACGACAGATTGACAGTGCAAACCAGTACTGTCACTGGTAAAGGAAGCGGCAGAGGAAGAAGACCGAGAGCTGTCGCAACTAGCGATGCAAGGTTGATGTCGAAGAGAACCTGTCGCAGTGGTCGGTGAAGGCTGAGTGACAGTCCTAGTGCCGTGGGAGTGATGCAGGAGCCTACAGGGCGGAAGGAGTCAGTCGAGAGACACTTGCTGTTGTCGCCGAAAAGCAGGAAAACGAAGACTAGAAGACGAGATCGCAGTAGCTGAGAAGAACTTAACTCAAGCCATTTTTAGGGTGCAGGGTTGGAATCTGTGAGGAGCATGACGAAAACAGGTACATCTGAAGGTTGCCTGGTGCAGGACCTATAGTCCCGATCATAAGCACGTAGCTTGGCTGCTGAGAGGTAAGAATAGGAGGGGTGATCCAGAGCTGCGCAGGTCTTAAGAGCAGTGAGGGATACTGGATGAAAGGTCGAAAGGGGCGGCGTGTGGGACTGGAGCCGGCCCACTGTCACCCAACTGGGATTGAGAAGACAGGCTAGAAGACTTGGTCCTTGCAACAGGGGGCCCCTTTCATGTAGCATGAGTATCAAAGACAGGAGACATAGTTGTCGACGAAGCACTGTAATCGTCTGTCGTGGAAGATACGACAGGCGAAAGGTCTGGTAATAAACCAGTAGTTGCCGAAAGATGACAGGTCAAAGAAAATCCCGACAAGCCAGAAGGGGGATAACCCACTGGCGATAGGGGAAGCAGATGAAAGGCTGACCGAGAGGGTGGCCTATCATGAAGAATCCAAAGGAGAGACCATGATGGAACATCAAGTTTATCAATGCTTGGTGGTCTGAAGGAAGATGAGAACGACAAACGAAAGATCAAGCCGAGGCAATCGAAAAGCCGTCGATGGTGCTTTCACCGAGCTGCGTGGGCTATGCCGACGGCAAGAACACGAGGGGTCAGATGACGTCGGGAACTGAACAGCTCCAAACATGTCCATTTTTAGTGCTCATTCTAATTCTAATTTTCGAGCACTAAAAAATGAGACATGTTTGGCGTCATTCAGTGCGAGTGGTGCTGCTGGATCAGTTTGGCACCACCACCTTTGAAAGTGTTATAATTCTTTAATTGAAAGAGCACTAATTCTAATTTTCGAGCACAAATGAGCACTAAAAAATGGGACAAGTTTGGAGCCGTTCAGTGCTGGTGGTGCTACAGGACGAACAGCACCACCCCATCAAAAGATCGAGTGATAATTTACAGAATTGTTAGCACTAATCATAATTTTCGAGCACTAAAAAATGACATCCAGAGCCAATCACAGATTGTGATGTCAGCATCAATTTTGGTACCACCACTAATGAGCACTAATTTTAATTTTCAAGCACTAATAAGCACTATGACATGTTTTGCAAAATTGATGGAGCTCCAGCAGTACTTTACTTTTATGAGTCAGCGTGCGCATGAATAAAGTTACCAAGACATCAGGCGAGCAGCAAGTGGTAATTGTCCAGATCCTAATACTGAGAAACACATATTATGGGTTCAAATCAGAAAAGAAGTTTAAAAAATCGTACATATTTAGGATCAGGTGGAATCGGCTCTTACAGCATTTCCTTGACAAACGACGCAATTGATTTTACTTCGGTTTACATCCAGTGCCCCTTACAGGTAGCTAAACGTCTGGCTCCCAACACGAGTTCCATGGTGAATATGGGGTTATTGCATCTGCTCTACAGCCCAAATTAGTTTTAATGGAAATAAGAATTAACAGGATACTTTTTGTAAAAATATATTCATATAAAGCGAAGTAAAAATTTAACAAAGATGCGAAAACGTAATGGCTAAAAAAAAATAAGAGCAATAAGTTCTTTTGTTCATAAGAAAAAGAGCAGCGTCGAAATGGTAAATTGCTCAAGCTTCTTGTTTTTCTTACCACCGAAAACCAAAACTGGTATAAGAGAAGCCGTCAAGTTTCCAAATACAGTTGGTCTTTGAAAGTAGTGATATCATTCAACTAGGGAAAGGCCTACAATCAGCTAGGCACAGTGCCACTTAACTGAATTTGTCGTCCCATTTTGAATTCTATTTTCTTTGCCCCTCCCAAGCAAAATTCGTCAGTACGCCGCGGCTCACTTTTATAAACAATAATAAACGACTTATAGCAGCGTGAACTTTGGCGTATACCAATTTTATTAATGCTCATGAACTATGTGTGTTACATGTGGTCAATTCTAACCTTTGGTTCCCTTATGTATTGACAAATTTACCTATCAATGATGAAATCATGTGTACGATTTAGGGATTATTGCGAACAACAAACTCGCATTTACTGAGAGCACTCCTCTTCTGTTGTTAAAAAGGGGAATGCTGCAACGTGCTTACTTAATCACACTCTTAAAGTGGAGTTATCACCGATTGAAAAGCGAATGAAAATACCACGGTACCATCTAGCGGCCGCGATATTGTTAACCTTTACAACTTGCTCTCAGGTGCATGACGACGTACCAAATTTTCACTCAATAATTAAGGATGTTGTGGCTTGTTGTTTCGTTAAAAGAAATGCTGTTGTGCATTCCTCCGCATGATGCAAGCAACTGCTAGATAGCACTATATAGCGCTAGATGTTGCCAGATTCTGCAGATTTTCAATAATTGGTGATAGTGCCACTTTTAATTGCCGGGAGCCTCAAGTTCACTTATACTGTCTTGCCAGTCTTCGGCTCATTCTGAAATAGGCTGTCCCTTCCTGAGAACCTCTTTTCCTGAACAAGAAAGCTACCGAAACTGATAAGAGGAAAATTACAAAACGCATTTCCATATTTTTTCACATGGGACACCGGCAACATTTAGAATTTCTTAATCTTTCTTCTCTTACTTGGTGTCGACAAAGAGGTCTTGTGTACTGGTGTTTACAATTATTCGGGGAATGGACACTTCATAAATCGCCATGCATAAATTGAAGGTCTCAGGTAAGAGATTAAATTCGGTCTTTTGCGTTTCGCCATGTAAATCTTTGGAACTCACTGCCAGACTTTGTGACGAATGCCTTCTCCACTAATCACTTTCGAAATGGGCTTTAAAGGTACATTTCTTCTGATATTGGGTATTTCTTTATGGACTATATTGTTAATAAGGAAGTTATTACTGACGTGTTTCTTGAATATGTCCTATTTTTGATTCAACCTCTGACCGAATTTCTTTTTCTCGATGCATATTTCTATATAATTATTGTTTTTCGAATTGTATTATTGTTATATTGTGTAGGATTGCCACATTCCCTACGGGAAACCGGCAGTTTGTTATGATTGAAATTAAATTATACAAAAAATTTTAACAAGTCTGTATTGGATGAAACCGTATTTGATGTCCTAAGTAGGGAAAGTTTCAGGGGAGCAGGGTTCAATATAAGTGGTTTCGTATTGCAAATAGTTAGCAACAACTTAAAAGGTGCAGGGTGGCGTTCTGCCATGAAAACCGGGAAAATTCAGGGAATTTGACAAAATATTTACCGAAAATCAAGGAATTTGAACATTTTCCGGAAATCTTTCACCTATAAAGAATAGGTAATTCGGATTTAATTTTTTACTTATAAAACCTTCACTTTATTTCAGTTAAAACTTCGTTTCCTCTTTGTTTCATTTCTGATAAAGTGAAAACTCCTTAAACCTAAGTAATTTGGGACGTTACGTGTTAAATGAGTTTTTAGTTTTGTGCAGATTGTGTCCTTTACCTGCTCTTTACCAATACCAGTTAGGGCACTGCAATTTTTGATTTACCAAAGCAATGACACATAGTTATTGCGATTTGAGTGAAATGTGAAAAAAAATTTTTAGTCGTGTACTGCATCTTCCTTCGACCCAAAAATATCAGGGAAAAGTGTTAGTACTGATCTGGAAAACCTGGAAAAGTCAGGGAATTTCATCATGAACTTTTGAACGCCACCCTGAAGTGCTACCTCCATTATTGGCTTTCCTGAAGGAGTCAGTTTTGTGACATTAGTTCAAACGTATGCAGTGGTGCCTATCCCCCCTCCCCCTGGTCCAATGAGGAGTTACCCCACCTCCCCCGTAGTGGGTGGGACGCCCCCCCCCCCCCCAAAACACAAATATAAAAGCCATGTTATTTTCATACATTTTATTGCTATTCCGTCATAAAGGAACGTTCATTATTCATGACCAGGGGAGGGAGGAAATTAAAATATGATCACAAAATTTTCGACGATTTCCCCCCCCCCCCCCCACTTTGAGACTGAAACAATCTTGATCGCCCCCACTCCAGGTCCAAGATTAATAAGCCCCTCCCCCTTCCCCTAAACAAAAATGCGCTTTTCGTATACCCATTGAGGCAGTCTGCATTTGATTCCTGTCACCAAAGTAAGTTGCTATCCACACCGACAGTTACCATTAGTTGTAAGGAAACGTGTCTCGTTTTTAACGAAAAGACATGTTGGATTAAAAATGTTCTATAAAATGTTCCTTATACCCATCTCTTATTGAGATTCATACATTAAGTATGATGAACATACTGTTTACTTTTCTGTATGCCCACATCCGTAACATAGCACCTGAAAGACAAAAAAAGCCAAGAAATTTTTTCTACAAAGTTTTTTTTAATAAAAATTATACTTGCAGAAATGGTACTAACAGCATCAAAACCCTAACACTAACAGCATGGGGGTCTGGCGGGCTTGCGCCCACAAGCTGAGGCGTTTTTGGAAATTGTGACTGCTGAAAGTGCCATTTTGAGGTCCAAAAATGACTTTTTCTTCTAGTTGGCCAATGTTTTTTTGCCCCCCCCCCCCTAGACGGGACCTGAAAAATTTTTGATCCCCCCCCCTCGATAGGGTCCAAAAACCTCATGATGCCTCAGTATGTTATATGCCACTATTGACAAGAGCACGTGGCCTCACAAGGCATTTTTTTTCCCAATCGTATTATTTTCCTGAATTGTTTGCTCCCGAGGTCTCTTTCAGTCATTTACAGGTGGATGGAGCCTTCCAACTGTGTTTGGACCAATCAGAAGCTTTATATCATGTAACATAGAAATAGGGTGAGATTTGCCAATTACAATTCTTCTAGGCTACGTCCAGGGGGCCCTCACAAAGCTTCGGTGCGCCTAGTGACTTACTTTTTGCCCATCTTGTAACTGAACCACGTTTGCTCTGAGATTCAGGAAGTTGTGCTATGCCAAGTAAACAGGGCCGTAGCGAATGGGGGAGCTCCCCCCCCCCCCCAACCGTCCAAGAAATGCATGCAGTTGACAAATTCGAGTAGTCGAGTTGGTAAACTCGGATAAATTTTCACTGCAAATTCCCGTTTCCATGAGTATCGGTTAATTATCATCATCATTCGGTCAATTTGACAGTAAAGTTTAAAATACTTTTTTAATTCGACGTGTCACACGTCAAATTAATGCGGTTGTGGCCAAAAACGGGGGTAGCCGATTTACGTCAGCGCCATCTCCTCAAAAACCAGACACATTTTGTTTAATTCTGATCCGACGAAATTCAAGTATGCGGGTGGGTGACTTGCAGTGCGCCAGTACACAAGGTATTATGCTCTAGTTAATTGAATTAGGGCGGTTTTAGTTCGCTAACCTCTAAAAAGGTCTGAGCGAAAAACCGTCGTCAAATAGTACGCGATCAGTGGCTGACGTCAGCGCTTCCTCAGCGTAAAGGTGTGCGCTCAACGCCGATCATACGAAAAATTGCGGCGTGTAACTGCGCATTTCGGGAAGTCAGCTCTTCAACATTGCGGTCGGTTAGAGGCTATCGTGTACGTCGAGATGGCTCCTCTCTTATGGCGCAGAACAACACAAAGTGAGTCATCACTTACCTTTGCGGTGATCTGGATGGTACACCGAATTTCTATGATTGAATCTGGATGGTACAATGAATGCGATGCTCGTACAATACATTTGCTGTTAATTACTGCGCCATCCTCGCTGCTTTTCGGGTGCGATATATTACAGTTTTTTATTACGCGTATTTGTGGTGTTGTTTCCTATTGAACGAGTGAGCAAAGCGAATGATGTCCTGTTTTCACACTGGCGGACTGGCCAGAGGGAGGGAAGGGCGGGATATTCCTAATGGCCTCTGACTTTCAGATTTTTTAAAAATCCGTAACAGGAAGACTCACGCAAGTTTTATTGGTTCGACATTAGTTTTAACCACAGATTTAAAATTACAAATAATAATAATAAAGATAATTATAAAACGCTAGTAAAACAAGTACTTTGTATTGAGTAGCCTAACAATAATTGGCCACATCAAATTGCAATGTTATATTCAATGTGGACTTTGTCACGATTTTCGTGTGAATATTTTAACTTTTGTTAATACACCTAAAAAGTGCAAATAAATTTAAAGTAGTCAACCTCACGTACCTTAAGCGCAATATGATTTCTCCTACTCCCCCACCAAATTACCTGCTGAATTTATGAAATATGGTGTTCGAAGATTTTAAAAATGTAAAAGTCTGATAAACAAGAACAACGTGTACGGGATACTGTAAAACAACGAAGCTTTCAGTTGTTTTTTTTTTGTAAGAAAACCATTATCAGCGTCCGATGAAAACTTATCTGGTCAGTGATTGCATCGTCGCACACAAGATTCTGGCTCATTTGCCGTATCGCAGTAGCAAACGTTACGAGACATTTTTTTTTAATATAATGTGCAATATGGTAGATATTCTTCAGTACACCATGCATTCAGATTTTTTAATAGTGTCCTGTTGGTATGTCTGCCGTTTCAACTTCATACGTAAATTACAGATTTTTTTTTTATACCATACGACACGTCGAATTACTAATGCAGTGTTAGTGCATCTTGTTTTTTTCATTAGTATTCGCAACACTTTTGTGTAGCGTGGGAGTAACTGAAACGCTGCCCCTTAAGGTTTGTGGTTGCTTCCCTGCAGCTCTCCTCACATCCACGCGACTAGTAGAATTGTATGTGAGCACTTGGCCAGATAGCTAGACATAGTTCAGTTGCTAGCCCATTAGTACCATGGTTTTAGTTAAAATAGAAATGTGAACTAAATCCTTACTTCATGGAAACCGGGTACAATTAGCAAAATGAAAAACTGAGTTTGAAAATTTGAGTTAGCTGTTTGATTTTCTGTAGTTCTTTTTCTGTTAACCTATCGCCATTGAATTTGTATTAATGCAGAAACTACTACATTTTCCAACTCACACTAGTTAAAAATGTTTTTTTTTATTTCGAAGGTCCAAAATTTAACGGTAAGACTCCATAAGATCCCAGACTACAGGACATAAGGATCCAAAGGTCACGAAATGAGGAAAAAAATTATTAGTCACAATTTAATTTTTATGAAACCTACTATCAAAAAGAACGAATAAAAAATCACCAAAATTTCCTAGACAATTTGTTGCTTCTGTGCTCGCTGAAGGCCAGAAACAGGCACTAAAAAAAAAAAGTAAAATGCTTCAGCTTCCAGGGCACTCTACCCCCCCCCCCGGACCCCACTGGGGGAGCTTTAGCGCTCCCCCAAACCCCCTACCCAGGTTTGTCAGAGCCAGTCACAAGTGTCCCCCCCGTACCCTTTGCTACAGCCCTGTAAGTAAACCATTGTATAACCTTCTGAAACCCAAAAGTAGAGTGGAATAGTTTTTTATCATATGGTAATTAGGTCAGATGAAGGATTCGAACCGGCATTCACTAGGTTTGAAGACGAGAACGCTAATATGGGCTGCAGCTTGCTATGGAAGCTGCCATAGCTTCCACTGTATTTCACTTTTTGCCCATCTTGTAACGTCACGTGCTTGTGTACACTCCGAGACTCAGGAGGTTATGCCCAACGAGATTGCCTTGCTACGGAAAATTGAAAATTAGCCAATAGCGAAATTGGCTAATTTTCAATTTTCCTTAATATTATTTCCAGCGATTTATGTCTATTTATTGCTACTTGCTAGGCATAAATGACTTTATGGGGAAATTCTGTAAATTAAGTGAATTGTGCTTTTTGCTATGCATGCTAATTTATGAGTTCGAGGAGCCCATCGGACTTGAAGTGCCCCGGGCCCGCACGGTCTAATTCCGGCCCTGCGTGTTGTAGGCCAGTGGTGCACCCTAAACTTTGTTGAGAAGGCAAAAAAGAACGGAATTCGTGATGGGGTCCGAGACGCCAAATTTTACTCTTCACTTCAGATCCAGAAGAGGAGCTTTACATAATATATTGATATCATTCCGGATAAACTGCAAACTGATGCTTTTAAGCCTTTTTCAATCAAATCGCACACTGGAGGAGAGGAAGAACACCTTCAAAATAAAAAGGCTAGTACCCAACAAATTTAGTTTCTTTATCCAAATACCTGGGAAGACTGCTTTTGTTTTGAATTAATTCTGTTCAAACTTGCATCATCTGACACAAATTAACACTTGTCTTAATTACTACTAGACATCTTCGAAGGGGAAGGGCAAACACACAAATTCTAACCAGAAAGCTTCCAATCATGGTAGGTACCGACAGAAAGTTTGGGATGGGCTAGACCACATGGCTGCTTAGGATTTATTGTGACCCACCTCTCCCCCCACCCCACCCCCAGTCCCACACCCTTGAGGTCTGTTTCGGCCTGTACCCCGGTGCAAGCACCCCCCTCAATCTGGCACTAGTAGTTTCTCACTCTACCATTATGCTAGCCATTCTAGCACAGCCTATGACAAGGTCCCATTTTTCAGTTACCAATCAGAATTAATTTATGTTCTCCAGGCAGCTAGGCAGAGTTCAGCCATCATAACTGCCACCCCAGAAGGCAAAGAGAAACAAGAAAAAAATGAATAAAAACAACACGTAAGCATTAAAATCATCATTGCCTTATTTAATTACATGTACTACTGAAAACAAAACATTGATTTACAAAATGTAAAAAAAAGAAAATAAACAAATAACCACTGAGGATAAAATTTAACATATTATTTGAAGTGGAAGAAAAATTGCAACACCCAATATTGCTGTACTTATATTAGGCCAACAAACAAAAATTCTCTGGTTCGCAGATGTGTGCAGGTCGAAAAACTGTGTGCAGTTAAACCCTTCTGATTTTCCTATTATCACTAGGAAGCGTAGGTTTTTCAATAATTTCACCAAAAACGAATCAACTTTGGCATTTAAATACACCATTTTAATGATTTTGTTGCGATCTTCTAATCTCCAGTTTATAGCCACCTGATTCTTTCTTTTAGAAAAACCCCAAAAGTCAGTCCAGAAAGAAATATTAGGCCATTAAAAAGTAAACGTTGGTTCTCAGGTTCCGCTTCACTAATTTTTCCTGTAGAAATAAAAAGAAACGACGCGGCAAGAATAGCAGAGCAGTTGCAGATGAAAAATGGTCCTTCGCGTAAGGCATGAAAACGTAAAAACTACCATTCTTGTCATTAAATAACTTTATGGACAGGTGGTAAGCAGAATTAATAGGTAGGCTACAGTAGACTCGCTTTATAACCAACTACCTAGTGCACAAAAAAATGGTTCGTTATACAGCGAGTTCTTAATGCAGAAGGTTTCTTTACAGTGAATTGCGAATGAAGTACTGATTACATAGTTCCTTAGTCCAAACAAACAAACAAAAATTGTTTGGTCTGCGTTACGCAGTTAAAAAAAATAGGGTCGGTTGGTCGGAAAATTCTTTTTTTTTTTGTTACTAAATCAGAAAGTCTTTACTTCAAAAATGGTGATTTAAAATTTTTGTATGCAATAAAGATACATTCATGTTCACGGAGCAATCTTTTTCCTTTTTCCAGGAAGCATTTGAACCATTTTTGTATCGTAGGATGGAGCGTCAAAATAGGGAGGAGGATTTTTTTCCTTGGACGGAAAAAAAGTTTAGGGTCGGCTCATAAAAATAGGGTTGGTCGGGTAACGCAAACCAAACCATTTTTTTTTTTTGGCCTTATACAGAGTGTAAAAACCTGACAAATACAGTCTAACTACATCTGCTTTCAGACTGTACTGCACGGACAGTGTGCATAAACTGTAGTTTCAAAATGTTGGTGTAAAGAGTTTCAATTTTGGGTTGTGATTTAGTCTAGTTTGCCTTTTACGTCGTCTGAAAAATTTACTGATTTCTTGGTGAACACAATGTTCTGTAAATTACCGCAAATCCTACATTTGTGACCGGGTCCTCAATTGTAGCCGGTCTCTAATTGTACTCGGTCTTTTTAGTATACCTATGTGAAAAACCTTAACAGCACTGAAAAAGGGTTCTTTACATGAAGCTGTTCCTTATACAGAGGTTCTTTATACTACAGGTGTTTCCAGCGTAAGAACAAAAGGTGGCCAACCAAATTGTTAAAAAGTGTTCTTTATAGAGAAAAGTTACTTATACAGAGGTTCATTATATAGAGAGTCTACTGTAGTGTCCTTTATTTTACCCAAAATAAAAAATAATTTCCTAAAATGTAAAGTAAAAGAGCCAAAAATAAATAAAATAATACGATTTTGGCAGCCCGCTGAAATGTCTTAATAAGAAGGGCCGAGAACCAACTTTCTTTTTTTAAGTGGCATTAGGTTTGAAGCTTGTGCACGAAGTCTAAAGGCAGGGTTCTTGATGTAAAGCAAACATCATTTGTAGGCTTTTAATGGTAAGATACCCATGCCTGTTGCCATTAAAAATAAAAAAAGTCAGTATGAAATAATTTAATCATAAAATGAAAAGCCTGTCAATTTTAGTACAGGAAAATGTCCACGAACCGTACACTCTTTATTTTCATGGCCTTAATAACTAGACAGACACTGAAGGTTTTTTTTCGTAATGTAATTTACTCTCTAGACACCAGGACAGCGACTTGAAACTAAGTGAATGAGGGTTCCTATAATGGGATATGTCGTATTTCACCACAGCTGTTAATATAACACTAAATGTTCCCTTCTACACACACTTCAATTAGTCTCTTGATTGGAGCACAAAACTGCTGTTTAAACACCTTGTCAGCTTCTTACCTTTCATACGTACCTTCAAGGTATTATCAGTCAGTGAATAATATAATATATAATCCTACTAAATACGATCTGTGCAAAATACTGGATAAAACTGAGTAAAATAACTTGACTAGATTGGTTAACTGGTATGAAACAAAGTAACTTAGTTGCACAATTATATAATTAGTAGCCTAGGTATGGAACATTGGCACAAAACAGCTTCGTTGACTAGCCAAATTTTAAAATTAAAAAACAAAATTACCTAGATACGGCCCACCAAAATTGAAAAGCTGTTTCTAAGGCAACACTACATTATTTAAGAAAAATACCACATTAATTTTTTTTTTTTGCGTCTTTGACAAACTTTGCATAATTTTCCGCCGTTTTCTTCATTTTTACCAATTTTGGTATTTCAATATACCATTTTAATAGTCCCGGCGAGACCTTTTCATTGGCCCATAAGCCAACTCGATAGATTTTAAAATTACACTAGAGAGAAATTATTTAATGAAAACCAAGTGACATGTAACCGGTTATACACCGTAAACTGATCATTAACAGCCCTGGGGAAGCTATGGCCTACTTCCCTAAAATGGTTTAACCACTCCCCTCCCGAGTTGGCTGTAACTAGGTAATTTCAGAATTTTTACCTTATGGCATTTTATATAGTAATTTGTTTGCTGTAAGTTGACTGAAAGCTTGAATACTAAGGCTGTACAGATGCAGACACCGTATCAGTAAATCTGCAGATATTCAATGTATCGGAATCGGATCGGAATCGGTATTTCTTAGAGATTCCTATACCACACTTCACCCTTGATGATGTAGAGTTTCATGTTTCCTGCCTGCTGTCTGCCACAGTTCTGGAAATTGAAGTGCAACACAAAGTTTCATCCTGAAAAAAATCATTATCTACATCAAGAACTTTGTGTTCCCTGCCTTCAGACGGTCACGATTCCAAAAATAACAGTGCAACACGAAGTCTCGTCTTGAATTAAATCAGTATCGGCATCGGTATCGGTTTAACAGATATCATGTGGTATCGGATCGGTATCTGTATCGGTACAGCCTAATTGAATACACTCAAGGAAATCAATATTTTATCCCCTTAAATCATGGTTTTTTTGCACCAAAAGTAACTAAAAGCTTCATACATAAAGCAAACTAGTAAACTAATAAATTTAAATTCCTGAACAAATGAGAAAAGCATTTCATTAAGGCTAGACCAAACCTAGATCATATGTATACACATGAATGATCGCATCACCACCGAATTTTTCGTGATGGATTTAAGCCTAAACATCCTACCTGGACAGAAGTTAAAATTCGAAAAATGAATTATAACTTGATTACGGCCCATCCCCGTTGTATCGAATTAATTTTAACATCCCGTGAGTATTTAACAAGCGATTTATGGTGACGAACAGCACAGTAAAGAAAAAAACTATTCCTCTTCAATTTTTGAGTTCTCCATACCCGAGAAACGTTGTTTTTGACTTTGCTGGGCCTGAAATAGTTTTGTAAATAGTTTGGGAGTTTTCTGCAATAATTGTACTTCACGTCGCAATTTTATTTGGGATGATGGCCAAATGAGAGAGTCAGTACTTTTAAATGGGCTTGTTGCCAATACTGTGCTGGAAACTTGCCTTCCTATGTGTGTGTGGGTGGGTGTGTATGTGTGTGTGTGTGTGGGGGGGGGCGGGGGGGGGAGAGAAAGAAACGCCAATCATTATCGATATGTGCCTTTGCTACGTGTAGTAGTCTTTAGTTTACTAGACTATTCGGTATACGTTTACGCAACAATCTTGCTACGCACGATTGCAGGTAGTATTTAGCAGGACTGTAGTCCAATGGAGGAAACGTTATCATCGCTAGCCTACCTCGATATCTATCTACGACAACATTTGGTCAAATGCATGAGTTTCTATAATCCAGGAAGGAAAATGAAGATTTCATCCTGATCAAAAAATTTTCTCAAAAAGTTGCTTCCACTTCCCATTGCAGAGTGCTTTCGATCGGCAGCTTGCCAAAACTGAAGCCATGTTGAATTCAGACAATTTCTAGCATCTGACCGTCAGAATGCAAAGCAAGATCGTTGTGTAACGTGCCCATGTCAATAGCAGAGAGATAACGTAGCTAAGCGGTACACACTAGCATTATGGGATTACATGTGTTTGCTTTCATGATGTCTTTCCTGTGTAACATGGTTTTGTGACATTTAGTGAAACGTGACATCATAAATACTGTTAATTCTTATTTTTTCATGGTATGTCTTTCCTGCACCTCACGGGTTTGTTATATGCAATCATACCTAAGTTGTACAAATGTTGCAAACGTTATTATTTTGTGGCCAATGCAACAAAAATAGGGAGAGTAGGTTCGTGTAATGCATTTTTAACTTCTTTTGAGAGATACACCTAGTCAGGCCTACACAGGAAAATACACAGAATAATCTACACAGTTATTGTTGTTGGTTGAGCGAAGCAAAAAGGGTTGCCACAATGGGAAAAAAAGCAAGCGACCAAAGAAAAAAAGCATGTTTGAATACCAATAAAGCGGTCGACTCTGTCGTTTTACTTTGGTTAAAGTTCACGGCGAATGCGTCAAAAAAACCATTTGGGCAGGGAATCTGGGATTCCCCAACCAGGCTGATTTTGTATAATTAGGGCCTTCAAAATATCATTATTTTTATAATACTTACTAGGGCGACTTGAATTCACAAGACAGGGATGTAGGCAGGATTTTTCTGAAGGGGTGTTCCACTAAATAATTTGAGTCCCTCTCTACTTCCAGACTGGGAATTCTGTGGGAGGACTGTGAGCTCCCCCAGCAGGGTCCGGAGAAGCTAATGCATTTAAACCTATTTTGGGACCATTTCTGGTCTCTTGTGGTTATTCCCTGCACTTGACGATTCAAATAAGCAAATATAAAACAATTGTTCCGCCTCGAAAACCCAAAGGGAGGTTTTCTGTGCAAGTCTGAAACCCTCGGGATGCACCACAGCGTGATTCTATAGAAATAATTTCAGAAAGAGAAAGCGAAAAATGCTTTTCAAAAAAGCTGAAAAAAAGCATTTTCGTTGAAAATGGAAAAAAAAAAAAACAGCAGAAAAAAAGCACATGTGGCAACCCTGGGTCTTGATAATCGACTGAATTAAATTTGGATTTTGTACGTCTGTTTGAAACATGATACCGTTAGCCGTTTTGTTCTGATTTGGTTGAAATATCACATGAGATGGGAGTTTTGGGAGTTTGAAGGCGACATTTCTACCTCAAATATTTTATGGGTGGGCACTGAAACTCTACTTCTAGGAAAAGCCATGGGTAGAAATCACATAAGGGGAGCAGGAAAGCACTTCCCTGTGGAGCACTGGGCAGAAATACAAAGTTTCCACCCTGGAAATAAAGTATTGTCCTATATCGTCTCTCGTTTGGCCGAGTGATCTAGTTATTCAGCACAATCGTGACATCCCAATTCGGTTATTACATGCTGTGTGTACGACAACTTAACATTACTACGTACTAAACGGCAAGATATTCCCCATAAATTATTGCACGGTCATTTTTGGTGTCACTTGAGCCCTTCACAATAAAAATAAAAATAAAATAATTTAAAGATGTGATTTTCAATCATAATTCGTCAGGTACACGACGTCCCTCTTTCATCACCCGGAGAGCTTTCTGCATCGATCCAATCACGGCTTCGGCTTCGTAGTAATAATATCGATAGTTTTGGTTTCCAGATTCGTTATAAACTTCCAGCAAGACTTCGCCGCTCGGATCGAGAAACAAAACCCGCGGAATGTAACCTCCGTCCGGAGTGTATTTCGGGTCCTTGGGTTCGTCGTCGTCCAACGTATTCACCATCACAAACTGTCGACTCATCACTTCTATCTGCTTGGATTCGGCAAATTTCGGTCTGAAGGCTTTGCAAGCTCCACACCAGCTTTTATGAATGATCAACATGAGTGGTTTGCGGCTTTGTCTCGATTCCTCCAATCCCTCTTGCAATCGACGCCAATCAATATTTTCATTGAGTCCGTGCGCCAAACCGGTATCGCCACCCTCATCCTCGCTCTCGGAAGACGCCGACGAAAGATCCAGCAAATTCAAGCAAAGCAAAATCACGGCAAAACCAGAATACTGCCACATGTTTACTTCCCGGCTCTAGGTTTTGCTTGCTATCCACGATTACATTTCTGTCAGATGCTTTTATACTTGGGCTTTACATACATCCTCACCCACCGGGAAAAACGGTAACTCATGCCATCTATTGGCAGGACGTATACGGCTTGGTCCGAAGGCCAACGAAGATAACTGTAAATATTTGCTTTTTCTTGTAAACCGATTGCTTGTTTGCTTGTACCTTTTATGTATTTTTATTTTAAAAATTAATTTACCTTTAAAAAAAAAGGAAAATTTATTAAATGTTCAGTTAGTAATTCTGCGCGTCAAAAACCATAGCGAGCTCCTACCTAGACTACCCCAACGTTTACGTTGTTCAATTCACGTTGCACTGTACTTGCACCGTGCTTCACGGCAACCAACCGCTGTCAACATGGAGTAAAACGTAAATTCACAACGTTATTTCTGCTAGTACCCATTCTTCTTTTCACTAGGGGCACCGAAATGAATTCGGTGTTATGTATTGCAATGGTGAAAGCCATGCATTCTAGGGCCGATGACCTTTCAATCCGGATTCATTTTCCGAAACGAAATTTCTCTTCTATGGACTTCCTACAGGTACAGGACAACCAGTATTGTAAAACAGCTCGCTAAACAACTAACCAACAAGACAAACGTATGGCTGCTGCAATGTAAGACATTGACTATATTTCGGCCGTTTGTTTTATCCTTGCCGCCGTCTGTCATTTTGGTTTATAACAATAGCCAAACTTTCGTTATGGAGAACTTGTCAGTGCCCTACGGGTCACATTGGGGTGACTTGCCGATCGTTCCTGACACAGAATCCGGCATTGCAGCTCTTGAAAGAGAACAGATAATCAAACCTCGACCCATGGAGCTCGATGGGCCGGAACTACATCAGCCTAGCTGCGTCGAACATCGTGCTGTGTTTGAATTACCTAGTGAGCGCTTGTTTGTGGACAGAATTGTCCCCACCACAGTGCAGCTGGCACAGCACGCCAAAAAGGTGCGCCTAATGCTGCAACAACAACAGCAGGAAGCTCTGAAAAGTACTGAACCAGATAGTAGTTTCACCTACCCACCACTGCCTCCAATGCCCACAATCGGGGATGAAAAACCAATCAACTTGGAATTGATAAAAACTGAGGAAGGGGGCAAAACGCCGGTTGCTCCATGTGATGACGTAAAATCATTTCAGCTAGACGAACAAGTGCTCGGCCAGATCATGAAGAAATCCGTGGCCATTATTTGTGCCCATGCCGGTTTCGAAAAGACAACCGAATCCGTCATAAACGTGTTAACCGACATTGCGTGTGAAAACTTGCGAAAAATAACACAGCTGCTGCGTTTGACGGTTGACAGGGAGGCTATGGGTGGGAGCCATGGGTTTCCAGACGTCATGGAGCAGGTGTTCCACAAAACTGGGCTGGGATCCATTCGGTCGTTGCAAGTATTTTACCAAGAACGCATCGTCAACTACCACGACCACATGCTGAAACAATGCCAGCAACTGACTGGAGAGTGGGAGAAGTTAAAGCACGGTCCGGAGCAGCAAAGCGAAGATACCAAAACTGTTAAAATCAAGGAAGAGAACTTGGCTCAAATTCAGTTCCCAGTGAGTGAAGAAGCGGAAGATGGCCCCGATCACGCGGAAGGGGTGATGCACTTGGAACTGCATCCGTTGCATAACATGGAACACGAAGCTGCAACAACTCTTGCTGATGATGAAGGGACCAAGTGGCCGCCCGGGCATCCCAACACCAAAACGGATACTACAGGATCATCACAGACTCCAGCTCTCGATTCAGATGAAGAAATTATCAATGTGAGTGATTCTCCGGAAGATGCTAGTGAAATGCATGTCGACTTGATTCATGCGTCTTCGTCCATTTCTGTGGCTGACATCATTTCTCCCCCACCGACAATTATAACGTCCAAAAGTACCAAAATCAAAAAGAAATGAAATGGCAGTTTTGAATGTGTCACCAGCTGTTGAAAGGCCATGCAACCTAAGTAGCCTATTAAATGGAGCTTTACAATTTTTTTAATAAAATGTCTCGTTTCAAAATAGCTAATATATCAATGTTGATTAACTGTGTAACACGCTCTCCACTTACTGGGCTAGTGTAATGATTGGCAATTAGTTTATTGTTTGTCAGTCAACAGTACACCAATGATAAGTTTACCAGTACAATACCAATTCAGTTTTAAAAATTTTACCATTACTGGTACAGATACCACAATTTTAATAAGCCTTTGATTATTTAAGAAACACCAAAAATTTACCCTACCAAAAAATGCATGGTCAGTAGGGCTGTTCCGATACTTGCAACCGATGTACCAAATTAAATTTTGAAAGTTCTAGGAAACTATTACTTACAATTTCAGAACACAAATACTATAGCCTACCAGTATTCTGCAAACTTTCGACAGACTGGCACTATGATTGCTGAAACTTTTTTCTACGACATCAGAATCACTTTGAACTAGGCGTTCGCGGCTCTTCCTAGAACTTTCAAAATTTTAAATGAACTTTCAGAGTAATAATCGCTACCGTATTTTCAATGCGATACAATTCATTTTTGTTTCTGTGGTTGTGCACCTTTACAGTTTTTTTTGTTCACCTTAGGCATAGCTTTGCCTTTTACTCCCAACTGAATTAGGCCATGCAAAGTTAATTGTTTGGTTTACAGGCAAGTGCGTTAAATTCTTGCGGGTCAAAATTTTTTATCTCAATCTTGGTACACTTACTAAAAATCATATTTTCGCCACATTTCCACTGTTTTTGACATTCCAGTGTACCATTTTAACCCGCTCGAAACGAGTTTTTCAATGGTGCAAATTTCAAACCTCTAGCTCAAACCACTAAGAAGTTATTTGGTAAAACTAAACTATTTTAATACTAGTCGAGATAAATAACATATTAGCAGAATATTATGCTTTTTTAGGCTGACTGCATACTCTTTCATCGTTTTGCTAGGTACATGTCAAAGAAATGTGGGCAGTTAAAATAAGATACCTGGTTGCCTGGTGCTTCAATTTGCAACCTCGCCTGTAAACCAAACAATTTTTTTTTTTACATGGCCTTATTTTTTAAATTTTGATACAACAACGTAAACTAGGGCCTACCACTTATGAAAACTCAGAAAGTTTGATTGTATGCCCAAGTTAAGCTATTTGCATTGGTTTCATCTTTTGTTGTTCGTAAGTATCAGTCGGCTGTCGGTTTTGACAATAATGCGCATGCCAGCATTGGTATTGGTATCGGTGTCGGATAGAAAAAAGTGGTATCGGATCAGTCCTAATGGTTAGGCTACGATGAGTTTGGTCTGCAGGTTCATGCAGTATGCCTAAAATTATTATGAGAAAGACATTTTTTTAAATCTGAATCTTGCTCCATCTGCTAAAATTTCTATATTTGACAAATGTTTATCGATTTTGATATTCCAGTGTAACCTTGCCATTTTAACCAGCTCAAAACGAGCTTATTATGGCATAACGAAGCCCCTAGCTCAAGCTACTAAGAAATTATTTGACTAAAACTAATAAAAAAAATACAATATTACCTAAAACATTTGTAAAATTAAGAGAGATGAAACTACAGTGAGATGCTACAATGTATTTGTTTCTATTTGCAAAATACGTACAGTAGGGTAAGTCTCATTTTTGAGGCTGATTGTATTGAGGTTTACACATCAAAGAAATGTGGTCAGTTATTTAAAATAAAATTTCTGGGAAACGTCCATAAATTAAGTGGGGAGGGGGAGGAATGCGTCTGGAGCATTATGAATTGTTACGAGGGGGAGGGGTAGAGTAAAATGTTCGCACCTAACATATTGTTGCTAGACCTTATTTTACTTCATAATAAAAGCAACATACAATAACAGTTTTTGTTTTATTCATGTCTTATTACTGTAATTAGAAAGTACTCGGGCAGCCTCCTGTATATGGTCGGTTTCATAGAGCATTGTTAGGATTTCCCGTTTGCATGAAAATACTGTAACGTCACTCCATCTACCAATTATTGTTGAAGGTCCTTACAATTTAAAACACCGTTAGCAGCCGCCAACCCCCAAAGCCTCCAAAATTCCCACTACGGACTTTCAATAGAATAAAGATTATCGAGATTCTCACTCGGACTTCAATAGGATAAGAATATCGAGACTCCCACTGCGGACAAACAAACAAAAAACGAAAATTTTAACACAGATTAGATTTTCTCTTCCTGGAGGTGGAGAACTCTACTTCTAAACAACATTCCATTCCATATTCCACCGTGTTTTGCTTTTCTCACTACGGTGAGTGCCTATTGTGCTTTTCCACCCCTGACCTTCTTTTGGATGCCTCACTGCTTCTCATGCTACCTCAGGGTGGCGTTCTATCTGGAAAACGGGGAATATTCAGGGAATTTATCAGCCTAGAAAATGCAGGGAAAAATCAAGGAATTTTATAAATATATACTGAAAATCAGGGAATTTGAGCATTTTCCGGAAAGTCTCTGTCAGCTACGAAGAGTACCTAATTAGGATTTAATTTTTTTTTACACTTAAAACCTTCACTTGATTTCAGTTCATAACTTTTGGTTTCATTTCTGATAAAGCGAAAACTCCTTATACCACGAGCCACGGCTGTTTGCCATGATGTCATGAGTTAGTCACTGAAGAACGAGAAAAGCGGATTTTTGGCCGTTTGAATGGACCAGCTCAGTCACGTGATGCACGCGTCACGGCAAACAGCCCTGGCGCATGGTTTAGACCATTATGTGGGACGCTACATATTAAGTGCTTTTCCAGTTTTGTTCACATTAGGCCTTTTCGTACTCGTTACCAATACAAGTTAGGGCAGTGCAATTTTTGATATAGCAGAGCAATGAATGTGAAATAGTTATTGTGAATTGAGTGAAATGTGAACAATTTTTTAGTGCTGTACTGCACCTTCCTTCGACCAAAAAAAGTCAGGGAAAAGTGTCAGTATTGGCCTGGAAAAATCAGGGAATTTCATCATGAGCTTTTGAGTGCCACCCTGTATATAGAATTGTTATTCGGATTTCATTTTTTATTTCTAAAAGCTTCACTTATTTTCGTTAAAGGGACATAAATCCCTGTGGGCTTTCCTGCATGACTCAGTTTTGCGACATTAGTTCAAACGTATGTAAAAGTTGCCAACACATTGATTTTCTTGCGAGGTGATTTTGCGACATTAACTCTAACCTGTGTAAATGATGCAAACGCTAGTCTCACCGGGTCGCACAATATACCGGAAGGATTTATGTCCTTTTAAAAGTCCTTTTTGTTTCATTTTTGATAAAGCGAAAACTCCTTAGGCCTAAGTAATATAGGACATTACGTGATAAGTGAGTTTCTAGTTTTTTGTTCAGATTATGGCTTACCCTTTACCAGTACCAGTTAGAGAAGGGCAATTTTTGATTTAGCAAAGCAATGCGATATAGTTATTGCAATAATTTGATTGAAATGTGAAGAAAATATTTTTTGAGCCCTGTACTGCACTTCCTTAGACCGTAAAAAAAAATCAGGGAAAAATGTCAGTATTGGTTTGGAAAAACTGGAAAAATCAGGGAATTTTATCATGAGCTTTTGAACGCCACCCTGTACCCATTCAAGATCCACACCTTCCTCTCACGTTCCGCTGGTGCGGAGCTTACCATCGTTGGCTCAACGATTACATTCCGAAAGATCTTTGGTTTCACACACTGGTTACCTTTCTTTGAAGGACTGAAGGTTCATCAGACTGAAAGTCCGAAAGACCGTCAGACCGAAAGTCCCTTTCCGTGACAATCACTACTGTATCTTGTAAGCTGTCCTGTACTGCTTTCCACCGACCATTTCACCACTCTCTGTAATCACGTTTTCCCGATCTTCCTCTTTCCTGCCACTAGCCGGCTCCCCACAGCCTACAAACTTGCACCCTTTGGACACTTGTTCATTACACTTCGTTCGTCACAGGTCCATCGTACTCTTCACCCCCGACGCTCAACTTCATGGCTCCTAAACGAAGAGGTGGTTCTGTTGCTCCACCCTCCAACATCCGAGGTTGGGACCCTACAAAGGCTGGAATTCCAGACACCTGCACCTGTGCTGCGATTGTTTGGAAAAGAAAATGCCCCAGACTAAAGATGGAGATTAGTACTGGCCACTGAGAAGCATTTCCTGTACTGTACTGCTGTATAAGCTGTCCTGTACCGCTTTCCACCGACCATTTCACCTCTCTCTGACATCACGTTTTCCCGATCTCCCTCCTTCCCGCCTCCCCACAGCCTACAAACTCGCACCCTTTGGACACTT
>JAHWFP010026908.1:0-18930 GCA_023313725.1 Lithobius niger
GCTGCGAAGAACGCAGCTACCACCCAAGCCGACCTTGAAGTTGGTAAATGCACCGATTGCGATCTCCGCGTGGCTGTTATAAGGCAGGCCGGGTGTTCCTTTAAATCTTACCTTAAGCATCAAACGAGTTTGTTTTATATCTAATAAAAGATGGTTTTCGAGACAAACGGATTTTAGGCTATTTTCGGAAATTTTTTTGGCTAATTTAATGCTAATAGATGTCTCAATTTGCCAACTTACGACTTTTAACTCCTGCTACGTCGTTTCTAATTCAAGTGGATGGCTCCAACTAGATTCATTCGAAAAGTGGGAGTGTCTTCTTTGCAACAAGGGTAGTCGAAAGGGTCTACGACTGTTAGTAACCGAGCTACGCCCGTTTTACTAGGGGCCGGTATCGTAGTCACCTTCGAATTTTTCGTTCATTTCCAACTTTCAACTTCTATTGTGACGTGTCTAATTAGGTAGGTAACTCCAATTAGGGAAAGTGTCGAGCAAAGTCAATTTTTCACACGGTACGGATTGTGCAAGCCAAAGCGATAAACTGAGAGTGACGAGAAGGGCCTGAATGGCAAATGCCCGTGTGTGGGGCAGTGCGTCTAGGAGTTGGAGCATATGATTACCCATTAAAGGGATATACCTCCCAGAGCCATTTTTCTCGATCCTCCACATCAAGTACGGCCCCAAAGGTCTATTTACTTACCGTTAGTCTTTCCCTTGCTAAAAAACCGTTTTAAAATGTGGCGTCTAGGAGATTTTCTGTTGAATATTGTTAACTATATTTAAGAACGACCCGTCAATAAATGATGCAATGCGCGTACAATAATCATGACGTATCATCTCTGTGTACATCTACTAATTTTCTAATAATTACCATGAGATCTACAATCTAATAGACTAATGCGGTAAAAATTTAAATTAATTATTCCAATAGATCGCCGAAGCAAAATTATAAGACACTAGTCTAGAAAATTATAAATTGTGATTTTAAAATACAAGAATCATTTTTTGACGACACGATCAATGGGTTCACGGTGGCTGGACTATTAGGCGCAATGCCAAATGCGACAGTAGCTATGTTTTTCACTGCGAGGAACGAAGCTACCATCTCAGTTGACCTTAGCTGTGGTAAATACGCGGATGTGATTGTCGCGTGGGTGTTGTGAGGCAGGCGAAAGGTTATAAGGCAGGCGGTGTGTTGCTTTAACTAAACAACATTCCAAACAACCAAGCTCAGTCAACGTTCAGGCAACAGTGATACATGACGTCACAAGCCAAAGCGATAAACAGGGAGTGGGCAGTGCGTCTGTGTGGGAAACAGGACAGGAATAGGAAAGGGGAGAGGGGAGGGTGAGGGCAGGGAGATGATGGGATGAAAGGGGTGGGGGAAGATGGGAGGAAAAGGAAAACTTACAGGAACAAAAATACCCAGTCACAGTTAATGTTCACGCAACACCGACCGAAAACTGGGAAACAACCACGGGCCAAACCAAACCACGGGCGAAAGAAAAACCCGGGCAAAGCCGGGTACGATGCTAGTCTATTAATAAGTAAATTAAAAAAAGAACCAACACTCAACACGCTAACATATGTTCATCGTTTTTATCTTTAACAAGTAATGTATAAAATACAATACTAGAACGATACAAGTACCAAAACACTAAAAAATGCAACTGAGAAAATCTTTAATTTTCTCTAACTATATACTCGTGAACATTTTAAATGAAACCTCCAAAAAGTCTTTGTTGGTCGAAGTGAAGGTCGACGTCGGAAGAGGTAAACGAAACATACGTTCCTTGTTTTCTACAAGGCATCAATTTGGTCGGAACTGTATTTTGAGCGGGTAACAACAGTTTGAAAGTTATTAAGTTTAGCTAGATAAAAACACGATAGGAAAGAGATATTTGATATTAACTCTGTAAGTCACTAGTCATTCTTGTGGTTACGACGAAATAGAATTATTTATGAAGAAAAAAAAGAAAGAAATACCAAACACTAAACATGAATGTGTTGTGTAATCACTGCGAGCGGCAAGTACCATGCATTATTCGATGTTTTACCAAATCCCGAAGTTCTTTAAATTTGGCATTGCAACGTTCACATCGGTAAACCACCTTCTTAATATAGTCGATGTCTTCTCCTGCATCTATTTTCTGCAACAAGGTCTTTGGTCGCTCCCCTTTTTCGAAATTTTTCATTCTGTCATTACTAATGGCATGTTGTAGTAACTTGCGCCATTTTATAGTATGTCGTTTGCTTGGAGATGGCGTGCTTTTTTGTCTTTTATCCAACTTAACATGATCTAATTGGTCAACTGAGCAATTGGCACCGTCCATGAAATTGGTCTTCATTTGGTCATGGGCTTGCAGGATGTGCTTCACCAGATTGTCATACTCTTTGAACACCATCTTGCAGTGTTCGCAATAGTAGTAGGCTTCGCTCAGACGAAGCATCTCCATCTGTGACGGATAGTGGTGTAAGTTATGTGACTGTATACATTTGTGAGGATGGTTGGTCATAAAGCTAGTTTTGTAAGCATGTTGGTGTGAAGTAGGTTTTAACGACGATTGTGCATTCTGCGACGTAGACCTTAGTACGTCTGGTATGCATGCCTTACGACTACATCTCGAGCGTTTTGGTAAATTACCGCAGGATTCATCACCCAACTTATGCTCTTCACAGTGCTGATATCTGGGTTCATCCCCGTGTCGCTCGACTGAAACTTCACCTTCCACCTTGGATACCTGCTTAGTGCTGTTCAATCGCTGTCGCTCATCTCCACGTTGTCGAACACTGTCATGGTTTTTGAAGTTTTCTGCTTTAGTGAGGTCTGAAAAATTTTCAGATTTCAAATTTGTTACCCTTACTGGCTCTTCTGTTGTAGTGATTCGATTAATATGCGATGGTAAATTTGTAAATTGTTTACATTTGTTAATCGTCTTTGTAAACTTCTTCCTCTTTAAGTTATTGACAGAAGTTGTTCGGTTTACCAAAACTGACGAGTCATCAGTAATGACTGAAATGGGCTTTTCCAATTGTTTTCTTTTTGGGTCATCGATTTCTGCATTATCTACTACGCACACTGGTTTCTGCGGCATGCATGTAATAACTCGCGGCTCAGCTATGGCATCTCCTATATTTTTAGAAAGCGGCATGTCTTCATCAGTTTCACTATCTTTTACATTACTTGCTCCGTGCACTCCGCTGGGATGCATCATCAATCCAACATCATGCTTGCACTTGGAACTACATTGATCATACACATGTGGACTCTTCTTGCAACTTTTAACAGTGCTTGCTCTTCTTTGAATGCAAGAATTCCTTTTAGAACTAGATGTGGCTACGTGGCGTGAACTGTTTTTGCCATGAACATGCTTAATGTGACGTAGAAACAAACTGTGATTTATGTATTGAACCTTGCAGGGTTCACACTTATACGGCGCTTCCCATTTATCATTGCTAGTTTCGGTTTGAAATCGGGGTACTTTACTGACCACTGGTTTTGTCCTTGACCTAATTGTTGCATGAACATGTTTTATGTGACTTAGTAAATGACTGCACATAAAAAAATCAGCATTGCACATCACACATTTGTATAGGTTTCCTTTGTCCCGATACATAGTACTTAAAAGGACTGGCCCTAATCCGTGTTTCAAACTAAACAAATATAAGTCGCTATGCTGCTTAATCTCGATGTTGTCTTCTTTGCGTCTCTGATTAGGTTGCTTTAAGTCCGGAAGTTTACCACCATCTTTTCGAACAGCAGTATGCTTCTTTAGTTGTGCATCATTAGTCATAATCGTACGGCGGAGTGTACAGTTACATTTTCCGACATTTTCACTAGCACTCTTGTGTACATGCGAAAATTTGTTTTTAACATCAATTTTAGTAATGCCTCGGACATAAGGCTGAGGCGTACTTAGAAATTTCAAGTCATTGACGAGACTTCGTCTAAACGTAAAATCTTTACTACCTGAAATTTGGGCAGGTGACTTCTTACAGGCAGCATGTGATGGAATAACTTTTACGAGTTTGCTGTTCAAGTGAATACTGTTAGGATTGGGGAGTTTCGAGTCCCCAGGAAGTTCAGGGGTCTCAGATACAGGTTGGAGCCCATTTATTGTACCTTTTTCTTTCAATGTCTGCTTCTTAGAATCAGTATTTAAAGTAATAGTGTTGCCTTCCAGACTGTTGTTACTTTTAACTAGATTTGTTTCCACTCTGGTATGTGGAGCATCCGAGTGCTTAAGTACCCGTTTAACATTTGCAGTGCTCTGGTCACAATTAATATAGTTACCATTCCGTTTTATGTAGCCAACCTTGCCACACTTATCAAATCGATTATCACAAACTGTTTTAGGGTGGTTTAATAACATTCTGCTACAAGTCTCTTTTGCATTGTATTTCTCCATTTTGTTATTCGTAACCGCCCTTGCAGCTCCCAAGACTTTCATTTGCTGACTTAGTGCAAATGGCTGCTTTTGAACGGACTCTTTTGCTGCTGTTTGTACAGACTGTTTACGATGCGGATGGCTACGTCTCATATGTTTCTGCAACTTACTGAGGAACTTAAAATTAGACGGGCATTGCTTACACTTGTAAGGGATGACTTCACCATGGACTACACTTATGTGTTTTTGCAAATTTCCTTTGCTTACAAATGCTGCTCCACAACCGACTTCAACGCATTTGAAGGGGAATGCTCCCAAATGGAAACGAAGCAGATGCAGTTTGAGCTTAATGAGTTCGGTAAACTTTACATTACATTCGGGGCACTTGTACATCATCAACTGGTCCTTTGGTCCAGTCAGAGTAGACCTGTAGGCGGCCTGATTTGACACTCGACAGGGGGCCAATGCGCAAATGCTACCTTTCTTAGGCAATAGTATTGTTTCCCCACGTCTCACCAATGATTGGCATGCAGTTTTCAGTTTAGTCTCCCCAAATCCATAATTGCTAGTCTGGGCTGATTTAAGTTTTGTATCAACAAATCCAGAACTTGTAGCTCGGGCAGATTTACTATTTGATAAGTTGGTGCTACTGGAAATTTTCAACAGTTTCACACTTTCATAGTGCCGTATGTGACTAATGATATGTCTCTGAAAGTCGGGATTCTCTGCAAAAGAATTGCCACACACTGGACACCAATACGAGTCCTCAGCATTGCTAAAGTTGGTTAATTCTTTGTTTGTTAATTTCGTGTTAAGTTGTTGATGTGGATGCCGAGAGCTGCCCAAGTGTAGAATCATGTGCACATGCAAGTGTGCCACATACCATATTCTCAACACTATTGTTAATAGTCCAGAGTTGGAAGTAAAACCAGATGGTTAATCTTCGGCAAATGTTGGAAAAATTCAGTAGCTGTACGCTTCTACCAACCTGATTTCTTGCAATATCATTTTAGCTTGGCAACTTGGTGGTCCGGTAATGATTATGGCACTCCACCAACTATTTTTGAAAATTGTCCGTAATTCGTGAGCAATGATTCCCATGATGAAAGTGAATGGTACTTGATGATAAAATGGCACTATCAACCTGAAAAAAAAAGGTAATCAACACCAGTAATCAAGCTGTCAACCGAATTCCCACAAAAATCACAAAACACACTTAATGGCTTAACAGAACTTGTCAATTACGTTTCCAGTAAACAGATTGCAGTCATAATTCTCAATTTATTTATTTGTGTACATTTTTTTAACTTCAATGAAGTAATTTAACAGTTTTTGACGTGTCAAAAACATGTGTCAAAAAGGTTTATTTGACATGACGGTTAAAACCATGGTAAAAACCGAATAAAACCTGTCGCATGTCAAAAACTAGCCAACCCTTCCGCATATAAAATTGACAAAATCCGTACTTTTTTTGGTGCAAGCATGAAAGCCTTCTTCGTTTCAGCTGATTTCCTCGTTTTTCTTCCTCGTTTTAGCCGATTTCCTCGTTTTTTAACTTTGCAAACTCCTAAAAATTCATTAAAGACCCTAGAATTGGATAAATTTTGTGGCTTTTGTCGTATTTCCTCGTTTTCAACCAAGCGTGACTTTCATGCCTGTTTCTGATAAAAGCTTGAAATTTGATACACTGGAAGATTTTACAAATTTGAGTAAATTAGTCGAGAAGACATCGCGTCTTCGGCCATGGGGAAGCCCTGCCCGGGGGGGCCCCCCCGATATAAAATTGCTACAATCTGTATTTTTTTGTGTGATAAAAGCTTGAAATTTGGTACCGTGGCAGATTTTACCAAGTTGAGTAAATTAAATCGAGGAGATGTTTCTTGGGCTTTGTTGTGCTGTAACTAAATGAACTAATAATGGGGAATGCATGGTCCTATCAGGTTGCCAGAGTTGAATTGTTTACGTTCTGTGAAAAGTATGAAATTTGGTATGGATGGGGGGAGGGGGTGTTTACCCCCAAGAAACAAGAAAACGCTGTAACTCATTAACCATCAACACATCACAGCATAATATGAAGCAAAATCGTCAGCAGGCAGTTCTGGACGAAAAAGTCGATATACATCTTTTAGAAAAAAGTAACAACTGAACCCCAAAACGTACGTATATCAAATTTAGCCCCCCCCCCCCCCTTTTCTAATTGGCACGAGTGTTCCGTTGTTTAATTGGTTGTTATAGTGACCTTCGGTTCCATAGTGCTCGTCAGAGCTTTCTAATAACCCGAAATAGACATGCTTAGGCTTTTCTGATAGGTGAGGATTGATTCTTTCCATCAATCCTAATCGAAATTGTTTAGCTTAGATGCGGACCGGCCTACGCCAATTTAAAGATGAATAGGTAGTGGCGTAGAGGTGAAAGCGTATGGCGTTTTTCGTTTTCAAAGTGCTCTTGCGAGCTTTCTAATAGCACAAAATGGAACTGCTTAGGATATTATGAAAGGTGAGGATCTATTCTTTCCATCAATCCTAACCGAAAATTTTTTTAGCTTAGATAGGGACCGTTCTAAGCCCGTTTAAAGATGTATCTGTAATTTGTGTAACAGCTAGTTTCAATTTCAAAGTGCCATTGTAATGCTCATATTTGCATTTGTATCTAAGCTAAACAATTTCGGTTAAGATTCGTGGAAAGAATAGATACTCACCTTTCAGAATATCCTAAGCATGTCCATTTCAGGCTATTAAAGGGATCGCGAGACCACTTTGAAGCCAAAAATCACCACACGCTTTCGCCGCTACACCATTATCTCTTCACATTTAAATGGACTTTTCTAAATTTTGTACACTCCGCAGACTGTAGGCTTTCACACGACGAAAATGAGGAGGCCTCTGCCTGGAATTTCTTAGTATGTGTAAACGTGTTAATATAACGTTTCCCTGCTGTGGGTAGCTCGTGCTAAAGCAAAGTCACTAGGACCCAAATCTGGACTTAATTGTGGGTGCGTGTCGCAGTACCCGCTCCATATGAAAATAGCCTTAGAACCCTTTCACACGCCTGCACCCGCATGACCTTTTAACCAATGGTTGCACAACAGTATTTCACATGAAGCCGGTGTACCGCAAAAAAGAGCAGGGCTGGAAAGAACCCGTCGATATCGTCGAACCCGTCGTTGCTGCATGCCCGCACACACACTAACGTGTTTTGTGCCTTTGATAAATCGAACAGAATGCAGGTGCGGAGTGCCTCTGTTCGGAATTCTTTCAGTCTATGTCAAACGTTTTAATTGCAGACAGAAACTTTTCGCGGCAGCTCTTGTGAAAGCAAATTCGGTAGACCCCGCAACCACATTTAAATGCGGACAAGGGCAACACCCGCCATTCCTGTAAGAGGCCTCAGTTACCATTTCCCGTTCAGGCAGGCTGACATATAAGTCCAAAAGGTAACGTAAATAGGTTTGCATCCGGTTTTATTTAACCCATCTCGGGCCCATTTGGCTTTTCGTTCTGTTTAGGCCTTAAGCTATCAGTTGTGTTCCGAGGTGTGCAGGGAAGCAATAAGAAACAACCAAGGGACAGCGTGTAACTTTAGCGTATCGGAAAAAGCACCAGACCCTCAACTTCTTATTCCAACTGACCCAGGGCCGTAACAAAGTTGTTTGGCGCCCGGGGGCAAAGCACAGAAATGGCGCCCCTTCCCATACACCGCGAAAGTACAAAGGCGCCCCTTCCCGTACACCGCAAAAGTAGAAATGCTAACTATTGTATATCATCATTGTAGCACAGAAATGGCGCCCCTTCCCGTACACCGCAAAAGTAGAAATGCTAAATATTGTATATCATCATCGTAGAAGGATGTCCAACAGCAAGAAATTACCTCGAGGCCATTGTTTGTCATATTCGTTCGAAGATAATTATTCGAATATTCGTTCAAAATTCAAAAACTATCGTTTTTATTTACTGTGTAGGTCCGTCTCGCTAGCGTTTTTAATTGTTTGGCGCCCCCAAACTCAAACCTGGGGGGGCAGTTGCCCCCCCTGCCCCCCCGTACTTTACGGCCCTGAACTGACCACATGCATGTAAGTGGGCGTTTGCGGCAAAAATAGATTCCTATTTGCCAACTCGTAAGCTCCATTTTACCACCTGTAGGCTATGTCTTCTTGAACAATTAACGAGGGAAGCACCCTCTCCCCCTCCCTCCCCCATCGATACGGCCCTGGTAATGCAACGTTGAAAACCGTTCCCTGAAACGTACCGTGCCGCCTGGTGAAATTCGGGCCAAGGCAATTGACCTGACCAAACATAACCTACAAACATTAGCTTCAACACACAAAGGGTTCGTGCAAACGCAAGTCACCTTTTCCATTCCTCCCTCCATGAAATAGTGGTTTCGCTGGCTGCAACCCAACCAATGCCATCAAAATAACGAAAAATCTCTTTTACTGGGGAAAAAACAAAATCCTATTTCCGAAACCAGAACAACTTCAGAGAGATAATCGATCAAAATTTCCGGGTCGCGTCCTTGGTTTCTGAGTGAAAGGAGCCTCGTAAATTCACTTCTTCTGAGACGTTTCAATCACGTTTACAGGAACCAGCAGTTGTCGGTTCAGAACTCAAAAATACGGTATATTTTTTTTTACAAAACAAGGCGATTGTTCAGAAAAGGGCAGGGGCTATGTCGTCCTGACAGCCTCTCCACCCCCTCCCCCCTCACACACACACACACACCCGCCCCATCCTCCTGTGCAGGCCAGTGTAAACATCTTGTCTCAAACATTGCGGTAAAACTTTTGATATCATGAACTTTGTTAGAATTGGAATGGGAAACCACAAATTAGACATCACATCTCAGTCATAGTTAGCTCATATAATTACGCTATTTTAATTTTTTAAAGCATTATTCTCAAGTGGGGTTAGTAACACATTATTGATTTAAATTTACATACCCGTAAAAGATCGATAAACGCTAAAATTACACTTGATAAGATTACGAAGGAGCTTTCCATTAGCCGGTAAGACCAAAACTAATATTAACTCCTCTGAGCCTCCTACAGATAAAACATTCAAGTTAGATACAAAGAAACATCCGCGTAGCACCTCCTTATTCAAGTTAGAGTTATTACGGATTGTCACTATTGTTTTGCAACAATGGTCAGGAGGTATAAGTTATTACCTGCTTTCCAGGTACTGAGATTAACAATGTCAAGGCCCCGCAGGTGCCGAGCCATTGTTGAGCTCAGTACGAGGAAAGGGGTAATAACCTATTTATCGCCCAGTCGCGTAACAATTGAAAAGCGCATTCACTGTCATTGTTATTGCAACATCGTCATTGTTCGCTGAAGGGGAAAATCGGCATTAGGATTCGTTTTTTATGTAAACATTGTTGCACGCACAGTCGCACTGTCAAGCTTTCTGAGCAAAAGAACGTCAGCACGATTCGTTCTTTGTCGTGCATGTGCATGACTTTATCGGTCTCAGTACTCCAGGCCTGCGATGAAGGTATAAAGCTTATTGCATTGTTACAAGCATTGTTGTATAGTACTGAAGTCGTCTAAACTGGGTGAAAAGTAAAGGCATTATCCTTAAAGAGATGCACGAATTTGCAAGAATTTGTTCCTCCACCAAATGATTTCTGCCCAGTGCTCTGCAATAAAACATGCTCTGCCGACGAGAATACTGCAGTCACATTAAAATCGCGTTCAAAAGGTTCTGGTCGTTGTTAATGCCTACCTTTTAAGCTATACAAATAGAAAATCGGTTCATTGGTTCGATCTCTAGGTAATAGCAAAATTTCGAGCCCATTTGGCTTTCCGTGACAAAAATATTACCGCCACATTAAAAGCGCATTCGAAAGGACCTAGGCCATGTCCGTACCTACGTTTTAAGCTATAGAACTTGAATATCGGTTCATTGGTTCGATCTCCAGGTGAGGACAAACAGTCCCAACAACAACAAGAACAACAACCACAACAACAAGAAATAGCCATACTGTGGACGCCGAACAGTTCGATTGTTGCCATTAAAATTTGTAATGCAGTGAAATAGTTACGACACGACCCCCAAATACCGAATTTCGTTGGTCTGGGTCAATTCTGGGCGAAACTATAGGATTTCAAAGTTTGATGTTTAACATGGAAGTTCATGCTGAGGTTTACATAAGGATTTTCGCGTCAAGAGGAAAACATATTATTTTCAATTACAATTTGTTTATTCAGAGTCTTCACCCGAGGTCACGCACCCTGCTACAAATGCTACCTTAAGATTACCTCCACAACTACAACTGCAACTACCACTACAACTGTCATGCCAACACAACACCACATGCAACATTCTGCCACATATCGCCTAATAACCAACGTTGTCCACTACACAAGAAGCGCACTCATAATTCCACAGACCTTTACACACACACCTCTACCGCAAACCACACGAGCACAAGGATCTTCAAGTTTCACCACTGCTCGCCAAAAGCCAAGGACCTCAATTCCACCACAGCTCTATTACACAGTCGAAGTGACACTGTCACAAGCCACAGGCGAAGACGAAGACGGAGATGGTCTGTGTAAGTGACACGGGGATCGCAAGTGCCCATTTCCAATTCACAGTCGTAGCTTCGTAGCCACAGCACAAAGCTTTCTATAGGGGTCTGAGCCTCCAGTCTGTGACAATAGGCTCCCGAGGGTGGGATGCTCCTCAGTTCACTTTTCAATACCTTTCCTCTCCCGTCTGTGAACTTGGCAAACAGGACGAAATGCTCCACCAATACTTCAACGCCGCAAGTCGTGGACAGGGGTGACACCACCCAACCCAGCTGGTGCTGGTGGCCAAGAAGCAGCAATGTCCTGTGCGCAACCTGGACACGACCTTCGCTGCTCAGACCGGTAAATTGTCGAGTACAGGCCGCAGGCTACACTGTGGCTGCACTTGAAATAGAACCCGACCTGTAGGGGCATCACTCCATTCACATTCCCAAGCCTGAAGAAACCCTGTCTGTAAAATGGGCCTCTTCGATAGAGCTGATGTAGCCACTGATATCCCCATGGCATCAGACTGTGTGGTCAGAAATAGACCATCTTCTCCCTCTCCTTTCCCACCTTTCGCCCCATCATCTCCCTGCCCTCGCCTTACCCTCTCCCCTATCCTTTCCTCTCCTCCTCTTAGCCGGCCCTCTCCTTCCCTTCCTCCTCTTTGCCACACTTAGTTGACAATTTTTCTTCCTGGAATCCTTCCCTTTTCCTCCCGTATCCCATCCCTCTTTTCCTGTAGGTTTCGTTAACGCGTAATCACATGCTTAAAGGGACACCTGGCCTGCCTTATAACATTCCGCGTGCCAAATTACAGCTACGCGCAGATCATCATCCGAGCAATTACAGTGCCAAGGTCGGCTGAGGTGATAGCTGCATTCCTCGCATAGGTGCTGTCTCGGTTGGCTTTGTGAATAGTACACGAGACAGAATCAAGTCAACGACTGTGTCGTCACAAACCAGAATGATTCTCGTATTTTAAAATCACAATTTATAATTTTCTAGGCTAGTGTCTTATAATTTTGCTTCGGCGATCTATTGGAATAATTAATTTTAATTTTTACCGCATTAGTCTATTAGATTTTAGATCTCATGGTAATTATTAGAAAATTAGTAGATGTACACACAGAGATGAAACGTCATGATTATTGTACGCGCGCAATGCATCATTTAGTGACGGATCGTTGGTAAATAAAGTTCCATTATATTCAACAGAAAATCTCCTAGACGCCTCATTTTAAAAAGGATTTTTAGCTAGGAAAAGACTAACGGTAAGGAAATAGATCTTTGGGGCCGTACTCGATGTGGAGGATCGAGAAAAATGGCGCTGGGAGGTATATCCCTTTAATGGAAACAGACCCATTCCCCACACCCTCCCATTCTCTTGATTTTCTAAAGAGCAGGGCTAACAGACGCACTGCTCCACATACAGGCATTCCCGTTTAGCCCCCGTCCGACTGCCAGATTATTTGTTTGGCTTGTGAGATCCGTACCATATGAAAAATAACCTGGCCTTTCATGCATGACGTCATTTAAGACTTGCCGTCGAGATGACCGCGCAGAGCAAATTGATTTGATTTGATTTATTCGACGACCCTGACCCGAAGCCTCATGCCGTACACTTAATAATACAACCAACACGACATACAGCAAACTGCACTACTCTACACCCCAAACGCACCCCAATACCGACGGCAATCATGTAACATCGAAAAACGCACTTCTACTGTCACCAATCACCAAGCAACTCACACAACAGACACATGATCTGTGTTAAAATTCCCATCATCTTCAGTATGCACAAGTAGTCCTCCTCGCGCCCACTGTGTACAAGGAACAGCTAAACGCTGACTACTGCTGAAACAGACAGCCGAAACTGGGACTTACCGTCATCAGGAAACATCTTTAATGTGCACCACTGTGTGCACGGAACTACGAGTCATCTAGACACACGCTAGTGTGTCGCCCCAAGTTAGGCAACAAACATCACATCAATTCAACTGTCGAGGTTGTAACCATTATAGCGCGCCGCCATAGCGTCAGTGTCTTATATCTTGAAGTATAGTTGGGCACATTTCAGGTACTTGGAGAAAAATAATAATGCGGTACAAAAGCTTAAATTGTGTTGAAATCGAGAGCAATGACCCACCTGACAAAAATTAACTCGTGTAGGAATGCCAGCTAAGCTGCTTTCAATGCAAAATCTGACCCTCAATAACGTTGAAAATGGGTTACTACTTAGCTGCCAGCTAGTCCGCTCTTCCCCATGTTAAATCCCATAGGGTGATTACTGATATAAAGGGAAGGCTTCCAGCTCTGAAATTTGGAGGAATGGGTGCAGTACAATACGAACTGCGTATCTTTTATGGTTTGAAGCCTGGGGGCGTAATGGGTATGGCTTGGGAGGGCGCGTAAGTACGAAAATATTGTTATAACCAATGTTAGTATTGTCGGCATAGTCTCTCATTGGATGGCCAAAGTTCGGACAATGACAACGTGTATACTGACGTGCGTGCCTAGACACATACTAGTGCATCACGATAAATCTAAACAACGTTGCCAGACAGTACCTTCCTAAAGCACCGAACAGAGCGAACAGAACACACCACTGTTAGAGACAGTTTGGCTCCAAACTTGACGTCGCGCGTGCGCAGTGATGCTGCGTCAGCCGTTCAGTACCTTCCTAAACTACAACACAGCTCAACAAGCTCAGCAGAGTATTCAATACGTCATACCTTCACCGCGACCAGATCTGGCTAATGGATTTGACCAGGATTGGCTAATAGATGTGACCAGGCGAGAGCAATGCCAAATTGCGAACCATATCAGGGAGGCGGTTTGCTGGGAAGGAGGTTTGAGCATGTGCCAGGAAACAGTTTTGACGAAACAGATTCATCGCTGACGATGCTGACGTCAATCAGCCGCATCAACACGGATATTAGCAGGGAATGAGCCAAACTGTCACCAACTGTCACCAAATCACTCCAGTTGAACTGAAGTCTTGCTGACTGCCTCTTAAATTCCAAGTGAACGTATAAGACCAAAAACTTGGTGGCAGTCATTTCTGCTCCGATATCACCACTTTGAATGGCAAAAACTTGGTGGATGATTTCACCCTTTCACCTAATAAGGTCTGTTTATGGTCTGGTTCAGCCCTTCAAAAGAGTGATATCAACACACCAAAACATTCGCCAAATTAATCGCACCGAATAGCACTTTGGACGTTAAATGAAAACTTGAACATTGCTACCGAAAGTAGCAATGTTCTAGTTTCATTTAACCTTCGAACTATTATGCGGTGCGAGTAACTTGGCGAATGTTTTGGTGTGTTGATATCACTCCTTTGAAGGGCCGAACCATTCGGAACTTGGCGGCCCCTTTTACCAGTTTTGGTTTTTGATTTTACATGATTTCACTACAACAAACTTACCCAAATACACAACTGACAGCATGCGAGACCATGAGTGAGTACTGACATAGTCCAAGGCCCACAGTCAAATGCACGCCCCGGTTAGTCTACGAAAACGCGCACAAGACACCAGCGCTAGTACTAACAACATGGATTTAGGAATGACAAAGCTGTCTCACCTCTCATCTAGGGCTGCAACTGACCACGATGCCCATCGTAATAAGAGCAGTGTAACAGAAAATGAGCTACCGTTTTTACAATTCTGCAAACAGGGCAAAGCAGTGATGGCGATCATCCAAGTCTATACGGCCCAACAGAAGGGGAAGGCCAGTCCGTAGATGTGAGAGCTGCATTTTCGATGCAAAGGATTATGAAAATGATGACGTTAAGGTAAGCCAAGATGACGTGCATTTAAGATCAAAATGGCCGCCCCCAAGCACCTAAAATACGTAATAACTACTTTAAATTCACCTAGAAAGCTCGTTTTTGAGAATACACTCAATTTTTAGATGTAGAGGATCGTGAAAAAGATTACAGACTATCCAAGATGGCGGAATTAAATATCAAAATGGCTACCTCCAAACACCTAAAACACATTACAACTCGACTTTAAATTCAGCTAGATAGTGGGGTAAGAGATGCAAAGAATGCCACTTCATTTCACATCTGGCATGCAACCAATGTGCCCCTTTGGTTTCAGTTAGTACGTCAATAGAGGAGTCTAAAAGTCCATGACACAAAAGTTCTTACACCGCAAAAAAGTGAAGAAAAAAAATTGTGCCGGCACTAGTGTTACACGTTGTAGCATTGTAACATTCTGACATTGTTATCCGCTCCTCCGCAATGGTCACACATTGCTGCCGTGTCACAGGCATCACATCAATTGGAGCACATCTGCACAATGCGCTGGATGTGGCGCGAATGACTGCTGTCCATTTCCTTTTACACTGTCCAAGCCACAGTGGTCCACGGAAATGCTTGGGCCAATGGATCCGCGGTGGGGGGGGGGGGGGGGGTCTCTCGATGACATCCTTAGTACATAAAAGTTGCCAGGGTGGTCCAAATGCCTCATGTCTGTGGCAAGACATGCGACATCCACTGGGATATTTCTATGGGGGTTCTCTGTCTCAGGTCTATTGTTGGTTCACATTCGGTGCTTCAGTAGCTTTTGGTGTTTGCGTCATGCCACAGCATCAATGGGAGTGGGAGTGTAGTAGGTGTACTGGTGCCTTGCTCCCTGGACCCCCAGGTTTCCACACAGTAGTAGCCTCTTTTAAGCAAGTGGTGAAACTATCTGCTCTCTGGCTCATTATGGATTACTCGTCCACATTGGATGTTACCAGTGGACTGTGCCTGTGCACAACGAGCAATTACTGAGTCTCAGGTTTTGTGCATCCGACCCGGTTACTCATGGTGTTTTCGGTTAGTAGTTTCGGTTAACAAGCATTAATGCACGGCGGTGACTTCACGCCAACACATCCCAATGCTAAAAGTGTAGCCGTTATATACGGTTAATCTGAAAACCCATACACGTGACACTGTATGTAAAGTGATAATTTAACACTTTTTCCGCGCTCCACACAACCACTGCTCTACCACGTGACATACTTTGCAAAACTACCGTACACAAAACAAATTCAACCAACATAAATAAGCACATTTGCAACCTGCGACATTTATCGTACTAACACGAAAAAAAAAAAAACCTCGCGTAGGCTACTATGCTAGGACCCCACCCGTGCAGGAATGGTCCAATCCTCCAACCTTTCACTCCGACAGTACTAAAACTAGGCTACCGACACTTGTAAACACGCCTAAATACACCTAAAAACATATGATACTCAAGCGACATTTTACGCACTAACACGAAAAAAAAAAAACCTCGCGTACGATGCTAACCCCCCCCTCCCCCCCACCCCCGAATGAATAGTCCAAGCCGAACCCCCCGACAACCTTTCGTTCCAACGGTACGAAAACTAGCCTACTGACACCTTCTAAACACACTTAAAAACCTACGAGACTCAAGCGAATAGCGCATTTTATACGCTATATCTTATTTAAACTAATAAAGTAGAAAAAATACGGTTTTACCTTAAACACAAATGTCGGTGACTGGGACTGGATATAGGGACGTCCTCACGTACGTGAGACTTTCGCAGACAAGAAGTTTAAACCGGAAGTTTGAGTTCATGAATTTACGTCATAATTCACAAATAAAATTTACAAATAAATTTTTTTTTTAATCTCAAATAACTAGACATGTTGGCTCGACGTCACACCTTAGCATTAAAACACATATCCGTGAATTAGACCGGGTTATCCCGAAATAATTGCTCGTCTGCTCGAAACGGAACAGTCCAAAGATCTAGGGGTAGCAAAATCGAACTCGCGCTCGTGCTATTTCGCAACCCCTCAATCTTTGGACTGTTCCGTTTCTCGCAGACGAGCAATTATTTCGGGATAACCCGGTCTACTTCACGGATATCTATTACTTAATTGTTGTATTTTGTGGTTTCATGGTTTACGGTTTCTTGGTGTATTTTATCATTCGAGTGGGTGAATGGCTTCAGGCCGAGGCCCCTATAAATTTTATTCAGCCTGTCTCTTCGAATTAAGCGTGGCATAAGATGTTGTTGGTTTTTTGTTTTGCTGTATTTTGTTGTGTAGTACTTCTAGTTGGGGGTATATGGCTTCGGGCCAGGGCCCCTTTAAATAAAGGTTCAGCCTGTCCATTTTCTGAAAATTCTCGTGCTCAAACGAACTGATGTAATATACACGGCCTGCTGACCTTGTTAAGTCTGTATTGAAGAGGGAAAAAAAACCAATCTCCATGCAAATCACTGGAACCATTACCGAAGGGTCCAATAATAAAGAAACAGTATTATAGGGTCCAATAATAAAACATTATATGGTCCAATAATAAAGAAATATTATAGGGTCCAATACTAAAGAAACATTTAAATGGACCTCAATGAAACAATGTGTGCTGTCCTTAGCTACGGCCAACTCACTATACCCTACACGACTACAGACCCACAATTAAACACACTAACTTCCAGAAAGACCTTGGTGTGCTCATCGATCAAAAACTCACCTCTCAACACATTGACCTCATTACCAGACGAGGCTACTGGATGTTTGCTATCATCAGGAACTCTTCCCCGGCGCGCCCGCCCCCATTTTAGAAGAACGTACGTTCTTCTTGCTCTACCGCTCCCTCGTTCGCAGCATCCTTCAGTACGCTAATTCTGCTTGGTGGATTAGATTTGAATCCGATCGCGGCAAACTGGAGAGGCTCCAGAGAAGAGTTACAAAAAGTCCATTTCGTCCGTCACCTCTCCTACACTGAAAGCCCTCCTCCCCACCCTCGAATTCCACAGAATCAGAGGCAACCTCATATTTACTTATAACCACCTGCACTCTCCCTCAAACACAAATAAACCCCATTTTTCCTCAACAACCACCCACAAACTAGAAACAACGGGCTCAAGACCTCCAAAGCCGCCCTACACCTCCAAAAACCGCGAGCTATCCCTTCCTTTCCGGATATGCAGCACCTGGAACCGTCTGCCAACGGACATTGTCACCGCATCAAACACCAATATCTTCAAGACCAAACTTGATACCTTATTGCCAACAATCACCCCTCAGTTTGCGTACAAGAACTGGTGATTTCTGCCCACTTCCGCCCAACATCCAAAGCTACAAGCTTCCTGCTGGAGTTTTTCAATGTCAAAGTGTGGATCAGTCTCTGGTCCGTGAGACCTCTGTGAGCCGAGCTATTCGAAGAAAACCCCGTCAGGACGGATTGAACTACGTTATTTCACTTTTCAAAAACAAGGTAGAAACATGGGGGAGGGTGCCGTTGCATTTATTCTGTGTGTGACGTGGCTGAGTTTGTGTTGCGTATCGTTGCTCTAATTCTACAATATAAGCTTCAGAAAATCATGGTACAGCTTCAACCTATCTTATAGCAAGCATGTACATCTAAATTGTGTCCCAAATATTGCTGCCTTGTAGCTTAGTGAAGTCACGTGAATGAGCGTCGATGCGTTTAGCTGAACGGGATACCAATTCAGGGCATATAAATAAAACCAGTTACTTGAACGTGATCCAACCACATAAATTTTCGAAGGATCTCTGCGACAGGTTGGAAAGTTTCTTAGCCGAGCAGGAACCCCAAAAGACCTTTTCGTGCAGTCAGGTTAGTGCATTCAAAATGTGAGCTGGTACTGTGTTGGCCTGCCAGTCAGACCAGAGGTCTTTACTTTCGCATTCCAGGAATTTTTGAAATAAAACTGTACTTCTAAACACATCATTCAAATCTTTCAAAGCAGATAAATGGAAAGGACAATCAATTAGAAATTATTTTTTTTCCTTAAAGACTCTACTACTCCGTGGAGACACAAATGGTCCCAGGTCAGAATCTGCGCATTAGGAAAAAGCGCCGCCCACGAATGTCCTCACGTCGACTGAGACACATCCTACATTAGAGATTTCCTAGCCAAGTTGTCTCCCTGTTCTGACATAACCTTAGCATTTGAAAAGGACTAATTCAACTACTTCCTTTTCTTTTACCGTCTTGATACCAGAAGTTCATTTTCGCTCGTTAGAAATTA
>JAHWFP010026908.1:30879-41318 GCA_023313725.1 Lithobius niger
CCTCACCATCGACTTTTGGTATACCCAACATTTTCCCCAGCAATATTTACTTTAAACATTACTATAAGCAAGATTTTACTTTAACTTTAGCCATTTCCTACCTACGGTAGACAAGCTGTCACCTCACACCTCATGCCCCCCCCCCCCGGGCCCCTCCCCCCCCCCCCCCGCAAGATTTCACTTTAAACCTTAATGGTGATGAATAAATCACTCCCAAGCTCATTCGGTATACAAGTTGTCGCTAAACAATTTTCCAACATTAAACATGATTAGGGAAATTAATACATCAGCTTTCCCCAATTCCCTACGTCCCCCCCCTCCCCACGACCTTCAGCAGACAAGTTGTCAACCAACACTTTCTAAAGCAAAATTTTAAATTAAACGTTTCACTTGAAAACCCATTTCTGTAGAAATTTTTTTCCAGTATTAGACATGACCAGTGCCAAATTAATATTTTCCCCCATTCCCTCCTTCCCCCCCTCCCTACCTCCAGCAAGCAAACTGTCAACCAACACTTTCTCAAGCAAAGTTTTTATATCCATGACAAGTTTTCAAGAAAAGTTTCTTCCACCTGTGCAATGATTTATTGAATAAACGGAAAGTTGTCAGCGAGTTAAAACAGAGAAGACTTCTCAGTGTTTTACAAGCAATTTAAAATAGAAAAAAAATAAAGATGAAATAAAATAAACTCAGGTGTTTCCGCCAACAACTTAAAGACGAAGATTGACCCAACGCTAGCTTCATTTTTGACGCAGTTTAGTGGGCAAACATACGCGGAGATATTCGTGGGTTGAATGGAGTTACTGAATGCACGACTCCCTGCCAAAACTAATGGATAAGACTGCCCAGCAGTGAAGCCGACATTTTCACTGTCCATATTTCATTGTCCGTAACTGTACATCACAATTGCCGGTTAACCCATAACTGCCTAGATACGAACGCACGCCTTCAACGTACAACAGCGAAAAACTAAGTCGCAGCGCGAGCTTTGTGAGGGGTCCCCGGGGACCCCAAGCAAAGCGGGCAGTCACAGCCCAGTGGTCAGCGTCGTCGGCTCCAAACCAAGAGAATGCCGGTTCGAATCCGAGAACCGACCCAAGACTCTAAAAAAAAAAGAGTCTGAAAGTTCTTTCAGGCGGTTATGGGTTATAAGTGTGTTAGCTTTTAGGCTTTTTACCTGGAGTTTTAATTTCATAAGTAGCAGCTAACGGAGAATTTGATTTAAAAGTAGGTGTATTCATTTACGCAACACGGGGTGGAACGTGATTTTAGGCCAAATTTTCAGCTTTTATGCCTAATTTTTTTTTAACCTGCCACTTTAATTTCGTACGTAGCAGCTAACAGAACGGTTCAAGATCCTATTCATCCATGTAACACGGTGTCAAGAATTAAAGGAAGCTAATGTGTGTCATTGACGAAATCCTTTTGTTTTTACGGTTGTTATGTCTTCCTGTAGAGGTGAAATGCAATGCTCAAATGTTATTTCACATCAAGAAAGCCTATCTACACAATAAGATCGTTGAACTCAGCACTTTTAAGTAAGTAACAATCCCTTTAATCGCTTTTCATTCTGTTATGTCTTATGTCTTTACTACAGTGCCTAACAATTGATCGACCAATCCGCACCACTGTTGCAAACGATGCATCCAACACCACCCTTGCAGACAACGTACTTCAGCAAGCGATAAAACATTATTAGCCAGCGAAAGATTTTTTCGAGCGTGCTAATTTTTAAAATGGTGCATCCAGTGATTTGAGTCACAGGATGTGCTGACTGAGTGAGCGAAGCAAACAAAAATCAGCGTCTCTTAGCCAATGTGCGCAAAAATTGAACCGAATCAACTTAATTCGGTAAAAGCTTTTGTTGTATTAGCAAAAATTGGATTGAAAAACATCAAAATTCCAGGATGCCCTGATTAATTTTTGTTTCTATTGCCTATTGAAAAAATATATTACCCAATTTATTAGCATTATCCTTCTCCAATGCTGTTTCTAATGGAGATAAAACGAGTTCTTCCAGTCCGATAGCTACTGTGCAGCTCCACGGCGCAGCCTCCATCGTATATAAGTCGAGGCGGAGCAGCAGAGCTCACCTTTTCGATACCTCTACCCTGCCCAAATGGCAACGAGAGGGAGGAGGGCGGGAAGCCGGGTAATGTATTTTTTCAATAGGCAATAGAAACAAAAATTAACCAGGCATCCTGAAATTTTGCTGTTTCTACTTGCCGTGAAAAAATCCATTACCTAATTTATTACCATTCCCATAGACTTCGTCACGGCGGCGGGCGCCATTTGACCGGAGTCCCCTAAGCTAGCGACCGGCCTCTGTAACACGAAGTGGATTACAGCGTGTCCAAGGGTTAAAGTACTCGGTGGGCCGCAACAGGGGCCCAACGTGGTACAAGCCGTCGAAACGATAGGACATATCCTGGAGGTAACGGGAAGCGAGGATGGTAGGATGGCGCCGGGAACCAATCAGTCGAATGGAAGTGAGCCCAGTCCCGCTATTGAAAAGTTGAGGATGGCCCCGTCCGATAGGACGGAAGGTTCTCAGAAAGAAAACGGACGGCCCGCTCCGGACAAAGAGTTCTTCCTCGATCATTCCCGAGGATACTGAATAGAGATGGTATTACGAAAAGATGCATTCGTTCAGTAGGTTCCGGGGTCAGTGCTCCGAAGGAGGAGCCGGGAGTGAGGGTAACGCCTTGAAATCCGGTAGGGGAAAACAATCACGCTCCTTGGCGGATAGGGCTTGTAGTCTGCTGCAGCGGAGGCAAGCAGCCAGAGCCACCAGGAATACAGTCTTCTTAGTGAGATGGCCGAGGCGTGCGGAGGCTAAAGGTTTAGAAGGAAGAGTCATCAGGGCTGCTAGGACGATGGAAAGGCCCTAGTGGGGAAACGTCTTGGTGACACATGGGCGATCCAGTTGGAACGAGTGGATTAGGGAAGAGATCTTATAGTCGGTGAGGAGAGTGGTGTATCCAGCGGCTTGAAAGATGGCATTCAATGCTGACCTATAGACCAGGATGGAGGATCCCCGCAAACCTAGTTAAAGAAGGAGGTCAGGAGGTGTAAAGGTGGATCGATCGGATGGACCTGGTAAGCAATACATCAATAAAACCACCGTTTCCAGTGGTTGTCATAACCTTTTTTTTTTTTGGTGGAGGACTGCATGGCCCTGGAGGCATAGCGAGAGGCCTCGTCTTCAAGAGTGCCTGGTGAGCGGAGGAGACGGATGATAGTAGCCACCCGTAAAGTTGTAGCGAAGGTAGATTCGGATGGTAGAAACGTCCCTGGTCCCGAGAGGAGGACCCAGAAGAGGGCGGGCTTTCCGGAGGACGGACTTGGTGAACCTGGATACGGCAGAGAGAATCCTTATGGGAGGAACGGACGAGGTCGCTGTATAAGCCCTTTGCGGAGGAGCGGAGGTTGGGAGGACGTAAATGCAGAAGCGGGGGACGTCGACCAACCGTCGAATAGCAGTGCATAGCACAGAAACGTGGGGAGTGCCCAGCAGGAGCACCCGCGGTGATTGACCTAGCAGGATGCACGGATGGTGGTGGTGCGCAGGGGCATCGCGGAGGGGCATCATGCCCCAATTGGAGAGGTCTAAGAAACACTGCGGGAAGCGGAGGGAGGTGTAGGTAGACGGTAGGTTTAGGGAAATGGCCAGAAAACAAGGAGGATGTACCGCTAGTAGTATAATAGGCAGTTGTGCAGAGGTCGCCGTACAGCGTGTTAGCTGCAATGCGGACGTTCGCCCTGAATAGCTTGTCGGGAGGAATGATCAAGCCTGATGTTTCGCCAGCCGAATGGCGGGGAGTGGATGAGGACGTTGGAGGTCTAATATGATGAGGATCGTGGTACTGCAGGCCCAGAGGGAGCAAGTCATCCCCCCCATTGTCCCGAGGAGGGGATCGAGGCGTAGGATGATGCAGAAGGCGGAGGGCAGCGGCGGCGGAGGGTGGCGGAAAGCATGGAGACGTTATGTAACGGACGTGGACATATACTGGAGATGGTTGATTGTTACGGGAAAACCATAAGGAGGGAGAGTAGTAATAGAAACCAGGTTTAGACCAATCCAATTTGGAGGAAGAGGATGGCTTGTAAAGAGAACAATCGGGGATGATCCCCTTGATTGTCTGCAGCAGTTCTGGTAGTGGAATCTCGGAAGGATCAGGGTTTCCTTGGAACGGTAGGTTAGGTTGATCCGAGAGGGACGGTTTGGTGAGTAACAGGAATCAGGGTCCTTGTCCTCAGGAGGGACTTGAGGAGGCAACTGAACGGGCAGGATGGGACGAGGCGGATCGTCCAGGGCGGCAGAAGGACCAGCATCCTCAAGGGAAAGCTTGTGTCGCTTAAGGATAGAGGCAAGCCAGACAGTCGTGTAATCAAAAACTGGAGCCTTTCGTTTAAAGGTTTGGAGTGAGGAGTCCACGAGGGAAGGTACTGAGGACGGAGTGAGTGGTTCACTGGTCCGCTGAGTGGTGGAATGTCTAGTTATCAAAGGATGGGATGAACGCGAGGACAAATCCAGAGGATTAAGTTACGGTCCTGCAGAGGATGCTAACTTGGCAGCAACCTTTCGAGTTTTAAGTCGAAGTTTTTAAGCAAGTGTATCGTTCCTTGGCAGGAGAGTCCGTTGGCAGGAGAACGTAGGTTCCATACTGGAGAAGGTTGACTGCAAGGGATCGGGGACGCTAGACAGTGTCCCTAGACATCAGGACGGCTCGAAAAGAGAGTAGTGCGGCGGACGAGGCTGCAACAGTATTTGCAACCGGTGGGACCAGAGGGGATGCGGAATGACGAGTACAGGATGAGGAGCCATCCCCTGGTGTCCCTTTAGCACGAGGCATAAGGACGGCATTATCGAGGATGGGGTTGGACGCAGCGCATGAAGCGAAGCTGGGAACAAGGCGTACAGCCTGGCTCTGAGGGAAGAAGAAAATAGATTACCGAATGTGGTGGGCAGTGCCCTATCCTGCCCCTGCCCTACAGACAAAGGTCTAGTAATGGGAAGGAAGGGTGGTGAGGATCGTGACGTTGTTCTGAATGGGAGCAAGTGCCCCCCCCCCTCCCAAGAGTAGGGGAGCGAGGAGTAACGAGAGGAGTGTGTAAAGCGTCCTGTGAGGAACGTATCCAAGAGCCCAGGAGTAGGGCTTGGGGAACTGTAGACTGATTCGTGCAGGCCTATCCCAGAGAGCTTATGTCCTTTTCCCTGAGGTATAAATGTGGGCGGAACTGGTAGAGGACCAGGGGCAGTAGGATGCACAGGACTGGGATGGGACATGGAGATAAATAGGATGGAGATCTCCGTCCGCATCGAATTGGAGGACCGCCGTTGCTTAGGAATCAAGCTTTGATGGATGAAAGGTAGGTGTAGGCTGGCCGATGATCCAAGAGGAACAGCGAAGGCTGGTGATGGCAAGGACAGAGGCGGATAGCGGAGCGTGCGTCCGAGGATCGAAAGACTAGCTGATGAAGAGGATGAATGACAAGAGGATGGTGCCTGCGAGATGTACGGGATACGACCCGAGGCGGATCGGTCTCTACGAAAGTGCCCCTTGTTGCTGCAGAAGGAAATGAGGATAGTAACGCCGGGAAGATAGCGGACGGCGGATTGAGTGTTTGTCGAACAGCAGAGGATCGGTGAGTAAGGATGCGTCCGGACCGACGATGTGTCACCGTGGCAGGAGGAATTATCCTGATCTAGGGAAGGACGAAGTGGCCCTCCGGCTTGCGGATCCAAGGACTGTAGAAGGTATGGCCGGGAGCGGAACCTCAACCGGTAGAATCCTGGAAGACATCCTGCAGAAGCGGATGAGGGCGGATCGCAGAGAGGACGAGGATCGCACCAGCAGACGAGAAGAAGATGGAGAGGAGCGACGGACGGGAAAACGTCCAATCGGCGGTGGAACACTTGTGAAAATAGAAACATCCTAGACTGAAGATGGACCGGTTCTCCGTCTATCCGCTCCTAAGGGTGGAGCAGAGGGAACCGGGAGCGAAGTGTCAACCGGGCGAGGATAGTGAAAGCAGCTGGTCCTAAGGACCGGTGGATCCTTAAAGAGGATGGACACAAGGATCGGATCAGTTGAGGAGCAGCGTATAGCACAGCTGCATAGGACGAAAGTCGAGGAAAGACGAGCGGACTGCATCGTCACAATATATATCAGAAAGAGGGCTGCGCAGTAGGATGCGCAGGTGGTGAAGACACGGAGGGATACCATACCCCTTTAAGGAACAACAGCATCCAATGCTGGACGGAAGGAAGGCGCAATTCGACAGTAAGCGGTGAAACGGCTCAACCAAAAAGGGCTGCGCAGAAGCAATGCGCAGCGGGGAGCCGCGGATAAGGAACTTTTTTTTTTCTTTGTTTTAGGTGAAAGCCGGTAGAAGGCAATGCGGCAGCCCATCCCAAGGAATGCTGCGTGGAGGCAGTCCCCGGGTAGGGGGACTGAGGACGAGGATCGATGCTGGGCTGAACTGAGTCACCCACTGCCCATACGCAACGCAGACGCGAGGTCGTCGGCCAAAAACAAGGAACGGTCGTTCCGAGGGATGGCAGCGTGCGGAGGGCGGAGGGCCCAAACAAGCAGCCGGAACCGGCAAGGTCGGATGGCGAGGTAGGGGTAAGGATATACCTTGCGTCCCCTTTGCTTGCGGCATCACGAAGCGGAGGCGGCTGTTGCGGAAGCTAGTGCCAGAAGCGGATGGTAAGCACAGCGTCCCAACGAAGTGAACAGCGTGGCGGCTAGATAAGAAAAGATGAGCTCTGCTGCTCCGCCTTGACTAATATACGATGGAGGCTGCGCAGTGAAGCCGCGCAGTAGCTAGCAGACCGGAAAAACTCGTTTTATCTGTAGTAGAAACAGCATTGGAGAAGGAGAATGCTAATAAATTGGGTAATGGATTTTTTCACGGCAAGTAGAAACTTAATTTGGTCAAAGCGTTTGTTAGCCAGTGTGCACAAAAATTGGATTGAAGAAACTTAATTCGATGAGACATGGATATACACATGAGTAACCTAACCGTACCAGTGTTGCAAACGCTCTATCCAAGACGAGCCGTGCATAGCATGGGCATCCACTAGTTAGCTATAAGGCAGGAACAATATTTTAATTTGTCGTGTTTTTTTAAGTAATTTTTGGACGCCGAATCTAATGGCGAAAACAGTTTGTCTCCATCTGGTACCGTTCCGGAAGTTGAAAAAGGGGATAGACAGACGGACCGACAAAGACATTGACATTGTATTCCCAGGAGTTTGCGCTGAACAGAAGATAGAAAATGTATTTAAAAGATTATTACAAGATTATTAGAAAATAAGGTTCCCACACAAACTTCGTAGAAAAATTCACTTTCCCAGGTATACTGAACTAAAAAATTTTTTTTAATTATACCCCGACATTTAAAGACAAAACAAGAAAGCACACAACAGGTTGGACTTAACTATAATGAAGTTATATTCCAGGAAATGTCTACAGCTCGGCAGTTTCCCTAACTACGAGTGTTCATCAGAGGCTACAAGATCTACTCAGGTCTAATTCTGGATAACTACCTCTGTCCCTGCGATGGTTGAGTTTCCCAGTTCTAATCACCCAGTTTGCCCACTCTTCAACTTATTCCTAATTCTCAAAGTGATCCAGTTCATCTACAGATGTATTAATAAGTTACAAATTTACAATAGAGTGTATAGCTGCTGAAGGAACACAGTACTTAATCCGTCACACTACCCTTTCTACATCAGATCAGAATCTTGATCTAGGCTGAGCTTCTCACGGCTCAGCCACCGTGACTATTTCCCTCAATTACGTATTGTCACAGCATCACACCAAAACTATACGGAACCGAATTTGATGAATTTGTGTACGCTGACCAACTAACTACAACTGGGAGAGTTTATTTTCATCAGATCTAAAATCGGACACAATTTGGGCCGGAAATTAAGGAATTAAATCAATCGGAAATTGTTAAAAACCTGTCGTTTAAGACCAATTGCTAAAAATCGTTTTTGTTGTGCAGTAATTCCAATCTATCCCAAAACAAAACTTAAGGATTCCTGCCAAGCTTTCCAGCCGTGTGAAGTTGTGATGTCAAACGCCAAGCTCTTTCGCCAAGCTAATCCCACTGAGTAATAGTTCGAAGGTTAGGCCTACATTAAATATATGAAAATTGCTTACTACGCAATTTTCAATTATTTCATTTAACGTGTGAAGTCTTAGTTGGTGGAATTAGCTTGACGAATGGGCTTGGCTTTTGGTATCACGATGTTGTAAAACTGAGCCATACAGGAAAGCCAACTGGGAGGAATCACAGGGGCTTGGCTTCGCACATCACACGCTGTGCTGAAAAGGACTATCAGGGTTTTTTGGTGGTCCACAAAAAACTGACGACCCAAAATGTTTTAAGTCTAAACTTTTGCGTTAGCACCCTCCAGAACCGTACAGGTTCAGATGATGTCTAATAGAACGGGTAGTTTTGAAAGTCCCTTTCCGGTTCTGGAGGGTGCTAACAAAAAAGTTTGGCCTTGGAAAATTTTTGGTCGTCAGTTTTTTGTGGACCATCCTGCATGTAACCGATCAGAATGATAACGTGGGTGGTATTACAAATTATGTGTAACAAATTTTGAAGGCATCCTGAGCAGTTAAAGAAGAAAAAAACAAATTATAAGGTAACTAGAAAGTTTATAGAAAAGAAAAGTTTCTGTAGAGGAATTGGTTAACGGTGTGATACATACTATGTGTAAAACGAGGAAAGTGTTGCTATAAATCAGTAGATATGCTAAAAATGTAAAAAAAAAACCCTGAAAAGTAAGAATGTGGAAAAAAGCAGGGACCCTGAATTATGTATGTAGTGGTTTCGTTAAAGGCATCTCTTCACCTTTTCAACTCCTAGATATAGCACCGTAGAATCCTCGATCAATATAAAGAAAAATAGCGGTAAATAAAAAATGGAACCCCACCATTCTCGCAGCAGCGCTAACTAAAAGGAGATCACGTGATCCACCATCATATTGGATGACGGAGAATCTGGAACGAGGATGCTGTGTTTAGAATATGGGCAACGCTATCGAAATGTTGAACAGGCACCTTTAAGTATTATTTAGCCCTGGGTTTTTTGTTACCCCGTCGGAGTTAACTCCTCCAGACTTGGCTTCTCTTCGCAACCCACGTACAAGGTAACTCAGTACAGTAGTAGACAAAATGTTGAGACGTAACAGCATAGCAACATGATCAATTTTATTTTTTTATAACCTACACCCCCCACCCAACGGAAAAAAACCGTACTTGGGTGTTCAGAAAAACACCAAAATACCAAAAATGTTGGCGCTTCCAGGGTTCCGCGAGCCCGCTGGAGGAGCTTGTAGCATTCCACCAGACCATTTGGCAGGATCATCGTCCCCCACCCTCTCCCCAAATTCATTTTAGATCAGCCATTGGATGGATCTAACTGCATCCACGAAACTGCAAAAGGTAAAATAATACAAATCCATAACATTTCTCTTTACCGTAATAATTTCGATTGCCAATAAAACCATGACACTAACGTTTGTTTTTTCCCCCAGTAATTTGTACAAATCTAGACACGCAAGTGTGTCGCTGCAAAGTAGACGTTTTATTGTTGTTGGAGCGTAATTGTTAGAGTGTAATTGTTGTCAGATGGCGGCTCACTAGCAGACTGTCTTTTAACTGAAACCAACCCATGCAGTAGAAATATTTGCAAATCGTTTGAATCAGGTGTCTTGGGTCCAGTAACAAAGAAAACCTCAACACGAAAATGTGGGAACGTGTTCTTTATGGAGAAAATGTGCCCTCAATAACGTTGAGTGTTGCTAGTAACTATACTAGTGACTAGTAACTAGCTAATCACCAGGCTCCCATGTTAATTCTCATAGGGTATAAAGACACCTCTACAGCCCATTATGGAAAGTTGCCAGACCTAAATTTCGGCAGACAGGTAACGCGTCATATGGGGAAGTGTCTTTTCTAAAATGGAGGTTGCAGCTAGAAGCACGTGGCCCTGAAGTGGCTCGTAAGTGCAAAATTATTTCTGTAACCATTGTTTGTATTGTCAGCCAACAGTCGATTATAACATGCTTAAGTGTTACACGCTGATCGTTTCAGTACTTAATTGTCAGAATGCACTCTATTTGCAAATAGGTGGTTCACTAAGAGATAAAATATCTTTATCTTTTATTGCAAAGATTTGGTCTTTTTTTTTTTTACGGTATACGAATCCAAACTGAATTATCTGCCCCACCACGATAAAAGGGACAATTTTTCTGGAAAGAAGATTAGGAAACAAAATGCATATCGTCAGCACAGGTGGGAACGTGTTCTTTATGGAGAAAAAGTGTCCTCAATAACGTGACGCGGACATTTTATTTTGTGTAGTCTAACTGTTTTTGGAGTCTAACTGTTTTTGGAGTCTAACTGTTT
>JAHWFP010026909.1:0-12677 GCA_023313725.1 Lithobius niger
TGTTTTATATGAAATCGTATACGCTCTTTTTTTTTTTGGTGGGGATGGGAGAAATATATGTACCTTAATGTATAAATGTAAAAATCCAGTCACAAATTATGTTGCGTTGCTCACTGACATTGTGATTAACTTTGAACAAGCACAAGTTTACATGCTGAATACAACATCCAAAATGTAATATAATATGCGAATTAATAAAAGTGTTCCTCAACCAGCTCGTAAAGCAGAAATTGTGTGCATACATAGCTTAGCAGGTTCTGTATCTTGTGCAGCAGTTTCATCGAATTCCTACATGTTTCAGTTCCTACGTGCTTCAGTTCCTACATGTTCCAGTACCTACATGTTTCAGTACCTACATGTTTCAGTTCCTACACGTTTCAGTTCAACATTTTGCTTTGGTGCAAGTATATCTTTGAGAATCTGTGTAGGTGAACAACCATAGACAATGTTCCAACTTACTGCATTTTTGCAAAAGGGGTAAATGGAGTTGAATTTTTTCAGTGATGCTCGCAGTACTTTCCTTTTACAGCAATATATAATAAACAGCCACAAGCCTTGGAGGTCACCAAACACATCGATGACTACAGTGAGCACTGAATAAGGGAAATATTTGATGATGTGATCTATCATTGGAAAAAATCCTGCAACGATGAATAACTTGAGGTATCTGACAAACCTGAAAATCAAATAATTACAAACAAAATCAATTATTTAATCCAAAGTAAATTATATGATAGATACGATAATCCCATTACGAATGTATCAAAACATATCGCCGTATGCACCAGGCAAGGCTGACCCTTTCTTCGTCAATACTGCACTTGTTTTACCACATTCTGACCGAATTCGATTTGAAAATTTACAAATTTAAGCGTCTAAAAATTGATAGCTGACATCAACGTGTGTATTCAGGTCGACACGTTTCAAACTGCATGATGCTAGGGGACATTAGCCAAGTTCACTCATGTGGAGGCAACCATCATTACTGTCTAAACGATGGCTGAATTTTGCCAATAGAATGATGTCGGTAAAAAGCCGACGGGACGATAAAATCTATCGGCCAATCACCAATGTATTTCTGATGGCCGATCATATAACATAAAGGTCTATGGTCGTAACAGGTTTTTACGATATTTGGTCATACAGCAGACGTAAGAGACATCATCAGGTGAACGAGGAGAGTAGCTGAATGTTTTGACTGGTACTGGGTTCGAACAGGATAAATAGGTGACAAACAGTTTGCGTTTTACTAATGTCTGCAGATTAGGCAAGTGAAATAAGCAGCCGAGTGATGGACTCTGAGCTGAGTTGGTGTCAGATAGACACTGGCCGTGGTTTATTGGCAGTTGCACGTTTACAATATCTGTAGATATGGTTGTCTCTGAGCCGAGGGCTGGAATTCTCCCAGGGCCTCAGATAGGAAGGAATATTTACAGTAGTATGCTTCTATGACAGCAGGTTAGGTGATTTTGAGTTGTATGCAGCCACAGTAACTTGGAGGAGACGTAACAGAGTCATCAGTTTAATGGTAGTGAATCCAACAGGGTGTCGGCTAGACGATGGGTGTATGCATGTTTTTTTGTCTGCCACCCACTTTTATTTATGGTTGCAGATTGTAAATAGTAGAGTGAGAATAATAATAATGCGACTGTCTTGAAAAGGTACAACACAAAAAAGAAAAACAAATGAAAATAATTCTTTCGCTGGCACAATATTTTTGGAGAATATAAAAAAACCATACTTGAATCTAATGGAAAACAAAAAAAAATACTTTTGACAGATTCGAACCGATGACAACAAATTCTTACACACTAGGAACGTGCCCTAGTACACTTGGTTACCAGGATGACACACAAATCTGGTCTTAAACGAAGTATTTGAATATTTGGGTATTTGAATATTTGGAGCACACCCTGTCGAAACAGCTACCATAATTATAAACTATGACTGATCCCCCCCCCCTCTTATGTGTTCGCGAGTGGTTATCCCAAATACTTCCAAAGTGCCATTTATCGGGCATCGTTTTGGACAAGATAAATGGTCAACCTAAGCTTTTTCTATATTCTGGAAGATGTTGGAACTTTTTGGTGGAATTAGTTAAGGCTATTGTAGCAATAATTTTGTTGGCAGGTTGTAACCATTACCCGACCTAATCAAGAAATTCATTTATTTTGTACTCGTCACTACTTTCATATTGTAATATTTTTGTGTGGATAGGAGAGTCAGAATGTTTTCCTGATTATTTAAGTAAAAGGAATTGTCCTAAAGTCAAATTGTTGCTTGTGAAAGATAAGCATCATTGTTGTATTAAACATTTCAACCGATTGGTTTATACTGAGAGCCAGAAATATAAATGTTATTACTGTTTAATGTGGTTTCATACTAACATTGCTTTGAACGATCGTCTCTCTTTGTGTATGATGTTTAAGGCACAACACAGGGAAATGCCTACAAAGAATTCGTACATGGAATTCACGAGATATGATCATCACTTACTTTGCCCATACATCATTACAGGCCGATTTTGAAAGTGTGTTATCAAAATCAAACTTCATTCACGCACAAAACTAACTTACATAAATCTTGCAGACATTCTTTTGTGATTATTGTTCTTGATTAAAGTGTTTGTGCTAACAGGGTATATCGCGGGGAAGGTTGTGTAGAGGATTTCTTATTCCAATTAAAACTGATTTATGACAGTGTTGGAAAACTTGTCAGTCATCTTCCTTTATACCTCATAAAGAAATCGAAAGTAAATTTTCTGTGGCCACTCACTGCCATATTTGTAAGAAAGAGTTCAGAACTATCGAAGTAGAGTATCGTATCATTGTCATTTGAGCAGTGAATGCAGGGGTGCCTCCCTCCACTGTAATTTACAGTACAAATACAAGGACATGTTTCCAATTTCATGCATAATTTAAAAAGATTATGATGGTCATTTAACAACAAAGGCATTACCACAATTAGTGGGGAAAAGTTTCATTTATTCCTCAGAATGTTGAAAGTTTCACCGTAATTCAAATAGGTAATTTTATAGTTTTTGAGCGGTTTCAGTTTTTGCCCGCTTCACTCAGTACCTTAATGAAAACTTTATGTGACTTCCCGATTATTGACATGCTGTAACATTTTCTCTAAACTGCTATCTGTATTTAACCATCCAACATGTAACCTTGCAAGAGCTTTTATTCGTACAATGGTGCAGTGCCCCTAATGCAACTTTTCCAAAACTTGTTGGCACAAAGTACTAGTTAGGGTAATTCGGTGCCCGCAATATAGTGAACTCCACTGTAAAAATAACTCACTACGATGATAAAAATATGGCCTCATCACATTGTCTTCCATTCTAGGTAACTTTTGGTCAACCATACTTTGTCTGACAACACATCCTAGACAGTGCTCTGTCTTTAATGGTAAACTTTTCAAGTTGGGCACTCAATTTGGCTTAAGTACAACACAATAACAAGAGCTACCTTGATGCCAGATGATTCGCTCTTCAAGGGTTCAGGACTACGAACGCACTGTAAAATTTATTTTGCCTGGGATATGTTGAAAATTTTGAAATCACAGTCATTCAAGAAAAGCACCCAGGGCTGAACACATCCAGCTACCATTGCAGGAATGCCGACCTTGTTTCTATATATCCAAGGCAAAGCTAATTTGAAATACAAATTATCTGCCATATAAATACTGACGGCAACGCTTAGCTCCCTAATACTATTGCAATAGCCTCCCAGCCAATTTGGGGCTAGCCAAGGTTGGCTTGGATGGAAATGTAATAGGTCTGTCTTGACCAGAGAGCATCGTATGCAACAGCATGCAACCAAGACCTATGGGACTTATATCACAGACTAGTTTAATGGGTAATTTGGGGTCGTAATGTATCAGCACTTCCGATTAAAGAAAAAGCTAGTTTAGCATTAGCCATGGCTTTAGTCACGGTAAAGCATTAGTCATGGCATTAGTGCGGCAAAGCATTAGTCTTTGGCCCAGAGCCAGTGGTTATTTGGACTAAATGGCTTGTTTAGGGGAGCATTGAAATATTGAACGTGGATGTGGTATGCAGTACTGGTTCAAGAACCCAAAAGAAACTTTAATTAAGTAGCATTTATCGGTTCTGGCACTTCCCGATGGCATCCAAAACTCATTCAAAGATGTCATTATATGTTTTATCTATCATGAAACCAAGACACTCGAATTGTATTGGTAGAACTAATACTTGGGATTCTAAACCCTGACATCGCTTTCTGGCAAGGCAGAGAGTATGCTAGATAACGTATTGTTCAGCACTTCGCCCTTCCCAGCAACAAGTTTTTATTAAAAAGACACGACTTGGGAATACTGCGGAGTTCTGTCTCCATGTGTTTTTGGAAATCCCAGGCGCACTAGCTAACCCCTAGCGATACCCTTTTCCACTCAAACAAGTAATACCCTTTAACACTCATAAGCAGATAAGCCAGTGAAAGAAAACTTATCACAGCCTGCCAGCTGACTAAATAAATCTTCCGTTCAAGGGATGGGAAAGTACTCTAAGTTCAACTCGGGCTCAACTGTAATTGAATAATCTGAAACGATTCTCATAGCAATGTTGATTTTGAAAATAAGCACAACAGGTGTTGCCCATGAGCTCTGGTAATGCTACAAGCTTCCATCCCTTACCAAACGGTCAAGGTATCAAATGGGTCAATGATCGTTTCTTCATTAATGAGCTCTTCAAGCTGCAAACGTGTACCTTAAAGGCAGCTAAGTCCTAGGTTAAACTGTAAAAGTGATGTGTCTACCAATTCATATAACAATACCAATCTGACACAGATTTTAACTAAAAATCTTTGTAAATTAATGTACGATGCAAACGCTAATCAATACACTGACGCACATGCTAATCAATCCTTCTTAACAACAGGCACCACAAATTGTTTTTTTTTTCTCAATAACTGGTTTTACCGATCGAAATCGAGTTCACTCCAAATAACATATTACAGTGTTTTAACCTACAGTTATCTTTAAGCAACCTATGGATACACCTGATTCCTTCGGTAAGCCTCATACTTATGCATGCCTTATCAAATACCTAACCTGCCTAATAAGAGGCGGATATCACTTGTTTATCATCACCAACTAGTGATTATTTGGCACAGACTGTAGAATTAAATGGTGTACTTCACAACTAGTCCCACTGTTTGATGTTACACCACTTAAGGTTGATAAGTCATGTTTAGCTAACAATGGTACATCCAGCACGACCCTATACATTAATGAGAACTTAAAATTGATCTACACTATCCGTCTGCATCTACCCAAATGTGAAACCCTCAATTAGAGTTAAAGTTCGTCCCAACTTGCCTAATCTAAACAAAACTTCACAACCGAATTTGTTGGATTTTGATGCTAAACCGGTATATCTGAGAACATGGGTCATGCTACAATCAAGGCGAAGTAATGATACACCTAATGGTTGGGAGACTATGTACCTAATTATTTTTATACTTCATTCATGAATTTAACACTTTTCCATTTACTTTATACATTTTTCCGATTCAGTATACTGAACTACACGGGTTTGAGGGGAGAAGTACCTCATTGCAATCTTTTAAAGATAGTGTTGTGAATGTTATATACTTGTGATCACATATTGCAAAAGTGTGAATTATTCTGCTTGCTAATGTCACGAGAGTTATTTACCGGTAAGACATTCGTCTGTTAATGTATGTACATATTTTTTTTTTAATTTCATGAGTTAATAACCCTGATAAAATACAGTGTTGATTAGATAATTTGTCACTAATCCAAATCAATGTCATCATTGAAGTTTTAATACTTTAATGAAAAAAAGGCTAAGGGCACCACTACAATTTCAAGGACTGCCATCTACGTATACTTCTTAATATACTCTGTATTATAACATGAAACGATCCTTGAATACTTAATCTACATCTAAAGAAATATTTCCCTTTTTTTGGTTCAGAAAACTTATATTGATATATTAGCCATTTAAAATCCTTGTAGAGTTAAGATTTAAGTCGTTGGTGATAACTATAAATATTATTATTGATTTTTGATGTGATTACGTATTATATACAACCAACTATTTTATTGAAATTTTCTGATCCCAGCTTGAATCAGCAGAGGGGTCATGTCAGACATTTGGTAAGTGTAATGATTATGTCACAAATCCAAGCTACATTCAGCCTGCCTGTATAATTCATAAAATATGAAAAATTATACTAAGGGTATTAATACGTACGCGATTACTTTTGAATGGAACTTTGATTTAAACCATTGCTTTTAAATGGAACATAGCTGTTAATCATAGCTTTTAAATAGAGATTAGTTTTAAGCCGTTCATTTTGAATGAGCCTTAATTACTCCTTACTAACGGGATTTTCCTTGAATTCTGTATGTGCGATTTAATATTCTTTTCTGAATTCTGATTACAAGTGTATGCTGCTTAATTACAAGAGGCACTAATATTAATTGTTTATTATACTATATGTAACGTGCTGGCCTTGACCAGTGGTGAGACAGGTTGTAGCCGATGTATTTTATTTTTGCCCCTCACTCGTTTTGAGATACTAATTGATACTGCAATGTAGCAGTTTCACATTCAACAAGTTTCCAAGTCTTTTGTTCTTAGAAAGTCTTTGTTATAGAGCAACTTACTTCCTACATATGTGGATATCTTGTTGCTAATCACATTTACAGTAAACGGTGTGAAATTACCGAACCGTTACAGAATCTAGTGTTCTTACTGGTGTCTTTGTTTTCACTAGTTAGGCCGTACGTCTGTGTCGACACTTTATGCTTATGAGCTTTAATAAAATTCGCCCTAGTCAGACTTTGGACCCGTACACTCGTGTCAACACTGGATAAATTAATGTTTTTCTTTAAACATACTCCGTGGTAGTCTAGTGAGTCGTTGGTTGGGGGGGGGGGGGAGCATCTTCTAACGATCCAAGATGGAATCTAGACAAATAATTCGGGAGAAGCTGCAGACAGTTTTTCACAGTTCAGTTATTGATATTATACTGACTTACGGCTGAATTGACTGATTGTTCTTTGTATGGTGGCCTTTGAATGAATCCAGATGGATGACAACGTGCAGTTTTTACTTTTGATTTTTAACACTGAAGAAGACATCGCCTATTGCAAGATATTTTGATTTTGCATTCTGAATTTTTATGCTAGTGCATTATCAGCTCTAATGCATTAAATCTGATTTAGCTTAACACGAGTTGGTCTAGTTAGAGTGCTTAACTTTTAACCAAATATTTTTAGGCACCATCTTCATTGTAATTGTACATCCAGTAAATGGAGAACCCTATATACACCATAATCACTTGTACATTATTGGACAAAGAAATGTAGACAGTTCAGGAGGGGTAGCTACAAGTCTACATCGATTAATCATGCCTGGTTATTGGAAATGCTTAAATATTATGAAGTTATAAAATTCAATAAAGAAATACTAATAACCGCAAAATAAATGTCCTCCTATTGCAACTGAAAAAATAAAATTTGTTGAACTGAGAATGAAGTCAGTCAATCACATAAACTGTAAATCTCTATTTATGGAATCTGGCTAGGCCAAGAAAGTGTGGTGGTTTGTTCACAGTCTCAGAAAAAAAGTATCGTTATGCGTGACAAAACCTATCTTTAAAGTCTTAAATTAACTTCAAAAGTATTCCCCCCATATAGTTACAAATTTAAATAGAGCAATAGATTTTAAATTGATTTTGTTTTCAAAGTCGATTTTGTGGTTTTGTTTTAAAGAAATGCATTCAAAAAACGTTGAATTTAGGAATAAAAAGCCATGGAAAGACAAGCCTAGGGGGGAATAAACCTGGAAAAAGCAGCCACCGGGGGGGGGGGGGGAGGAACGAAGAGAAAGATACACGCGGAAGAAAAGCCCAGGACAAAAAGGAATGGACAAACAGCTGGAGGAGAAAAAAAAGACACTAGAGATAACTGTGGGAAAATAGCGGAAGTAAAACAATCCGAGGAAAAAAACTGAAGAAAGAAAAAGCAGAAGGAAAAAAACCGTTTCCTAGTGAAATTTCTTACCTAGGTTTATTTAATATCTTTCTAATGCGTGGTGCAGTGATAACCCGGACTGTATGGACTATTGACTGCACTGTGGCTTGGGTTGGTGCTAATGACCTAGTTGTCAACGCGTCATTAAGCCTCAACTCCCGCCCCTAACCCAACCTATGAAAACAAAATACTGAAGAAAACAGTAAACAGTTTAAGTTTCCATCGGTTTTTCCATGGCCTTTTTTTTTCGTGGCTTCTTTATCCTTTCAATTTTTTCAGACGACCTTTTCTTCTGTAGCTTCCAATATTAACTTCTTTGCTTTGCGTAAAGGGAATTTGATTTCAAAAAACGTTTTTTTACCCCCTTTTTTAAAATTTATGTATGTATTTGGTTGCTTCGGGGATTGCCCAAGCCTTTAACCCTTCCCCCCCTCCCCCCCTTTGGTGATTCCGCCGCTGGTTCAGTCAATAGTTAAAGGCAGAAGGAAAACTATGCCCAACATGTCCGGAATGTTCATTTGCAGCTTGCATTTTGTCGGTGAATATTAGTTACCGAAGTAACGTCATTAAAGCGAAAACCATCACTATTTTCTCAAACCCACGAAGGATTAAAGTACATTACGGCAATGTTTAAACTGCCCCAAGCCTTGCCTTATCCAGACTAAATCATTAAAACTCAGTCTGGAAATCGTCGCTTCCTTAAACCGTCTTTACCCGCGTGCGAGAAATGGACTCGCTGTCCAAGAGTGTCTAACAGCTAAAACGGACTTAATGTCGTAATTATTCATCGTAACAGTGTATCATTCACCCAACCTGCGACAAGAAAGATGCATGTTCGTCTTTTCTGAAAGCAATATCGTAAAACAATCGAACTTTCGCCGCCATTCACTCCATGAAGGAAGTAATCCATAAAGGAGCGTAGCAGAGAAGCCAACATTTTCCTGTCTAAATTTAATTGTCCAATACTGTACGTTTGTATGGTATCATTAGAAAAAAAATTTAAGTTCAATTGAAAAAGTGAAACTAAAAACGAATAACTACTACTCGACATTGTTACATACTTACTTGTTATGAATGGCTTCTATCGATATGTTGTACCTCGCTCCTTCCTTACGGATTTGCCACACGTTGTAGACAACAAGACTGCAGAAGACAATGTTTAGTAGTGGAAGTACAGGAAACGATATGTATAAAATTCCCATCTGGGTAAAATTGAGCCCCGCACGGAAGTAAGCCGAATCAGTGTGCACAACAGGTAACAGGTGGTAGTTAGCGATTAACACGAGAGACATGGTAGCAGTTGGAAATCCAATGGCATACAACGATGAGTATACTATGCTTTGTCTATACTGATACGTCCTATTTTGAGCAAATAACAATAAGCGGTTTGGATGAAATATACGCCACATATTGAACGAAATAACGTTGAACCAGCAGTAGGCACTACGGTAGCAGATAAATGTAAACAACAACACAACGCATTCGTTGTAATCGTTGAAGAAATTTGTGTTGATAAGTAGTTCACCACTGAAGTATCCTTCGTATGCTAGCATATGAAAAACAAACATACTATCCTTACCAAAATCCTTTATGGAACACGAAAACGTAAGCAGGGCCAGAATGAGACAAAAGACACTTATTCCACTCGCAATAATGTGAGCCAGGTCTATGACTTGCGGGTCCACGGAAGAGCACAACAACGACTCGGGCACACAAACGTAGGCTCCGTCTGCAGCACTCAAGATCTTGAAGTCACCTGCTGGTAGAATTCTGTTGTGTTTAATGTGCAACAGAGTGTTATTTCGTTGTAGCTCAAATTCGTCAGACGTTAGCTTCCATTTGATGCAAGATACAAATTTTAACGAAAGGTTCTCGCTGAAATCCTTGCCAACCTGATGCATTACGCCGTAAAAAGATTTGTTCAATCTACTACTTGCCTGTGCCATAGCTGATAAGACATCGCTTCATGTCGGTTCAGGTCTTTCACGAGTACGCCTTACGTCATCTTACACACGGACACAGTCTAGTGGTTAGGGCAATACGAAGTTGTTTACTTTAAAACATTGTTATAAAGCTCTCATGCGAAGAATGTAATTAACGAGCATCGCCCGGCCGTTAAATTTTATTTTACCTTTCTGTTTCTTGAAACCAATAGGAATTAAAAGTAAATGGCATTAAACAGAAATATTTTTTAATGCACTAAGCAGTGGAAATCCCCTTTATATCAGACAAAAACTTGTAAACCATTTTGTAAATTTCCTCCTCCTCTCCTCACGCAATATGATTTTTTCTTGTCAATCACAGTGGCTATGGCTAGGTAAAGGCGGTACCTTGAATTTTCACAGGTTACAAATTTGTTAAAATGATCAAGCTCTTCGATACCTTCACGGAAAAGCCCCTTTACGGAAATAAAGTTTAAAACATATCAAATTAAATCGATATAAGATAAAGTTCTACAAGGTGCTACAGTTGCATGACTGTTCCATTGTACTAGGTGTTGTGTTTCACCACATCTAATGGGCCTGCCCCTCCATTAAAAAAAAAGAAATAACTTATACAGGATTACCCTCTCAATCCTATGACTCAATAAATTGTAAGTCTGCTTTTCCCTCTCCTCATTAAAAGACACCTAAATTCAGAGATGCTGCCGTCAGCACACGAAAAAACAGCAATTTTTACCTTTTGCAATAGAGGACGTCATTTTTTTCCAAAAGTTTTGATAAAGGGCAGCTTGTTCCATATGACTGAGTGCACAATGACTGCACAATCTTTGTTTTTCCTTCTATATTCTTCCTTACGTTTTTGTTTTCATTTATGGTTTTTATGCAGGTATTACTCAATCTTTAACTGACAGGCTAACAATTTACAGAGTACTAATAAACAGTTCTCGGTCTTGGAGTTGGGGATCAGCTCGTTATAGTGTAGCGCTGTACATTTCTGAAAAGCTACCTTTTCCAGATAACGAGTAACATTGATTTGAAGATGCTACGGCTAAATTCATGGACCTAGCAAGATAACAGTGAAGTACAAAACTTGGGATCTCGCTCGCTAAAGTTGAGATAAACGATTCGTTGGAAAACCCGTTTGAAAGGGTCTGGAAACTTAACTTTCATTAAAAACTACGTATGAGCCTGAATAACGTTACAAATTGGCTAGCTAGCTAACTAGTTGGCTGATCCTATTGTTAATGCTCAAAGTGTGGTCATCGTGGTCATCGTGGCTGAGTTGTGAGAGAGCTCAGCCTGGTTGCTGGAGGTTTGCGGATCTGGTCGAACCCCTGGAAAGGGGACCTTGGCAAAGTCCCTGCCAGGACTGCCGGCCAGGGTAGCGTGAGAGGCTACCATGCTCCTTCAGTGGTTATGGGAACTATTCTGGCCATTCGGCCCCTACGATGATCGGAGGTTTCCCGGATCGAATCCCCGGGTTGGCACCTCCCTTTACCAGATATTTCTTCTTCTCTAAAAGTTCTTGGTAAATTCTCTTCAGTTATACAGGCTCTTTCGGACTTGCAGCCTAGGGTGTTGTGGAAACGGCGCTCTATGGGTGTAAATTTTGTAGCTAGTGATGGTTGCAACCAGGTGGTGGAGGGGGTTCATCCTCCATTGTTTGATCGGTCTGTAATGCTAAGCAAAATTAAAATTATTACTTGTTTTAATTCTTTACTTAGTCGGAAAAATAACTGGTCAGCATCATGCCGACCTCTCAACATTATAAAACAAAAAATTACGTTTGCTAATAATTAGATTTCGGTGGAATGGTGCTTACCCCCCCCCCCCCCCCCCACATGTGCGTGCAATGCTGGAGACGTGTTTCGTTCTTGCCAACTCTAATATAGTTGCAAGTGTAAGGGCTCGTTTATGCAACGACAGTTTTCTCGCTCACTAGCTTTTACTTGACCAATACTAAATCTGATGGCTGCTTCTCGCCTTTACTAGAGTATATGCGGCTTTCGCTTGGGCTTTCGTGTTGTCTATGCGTAATAGTAACGATGGCAACGACCCAGACGCAAATCTTCTCCTCGTGCCTCGTGACACGGCGATCCTTGCAACATTTGAGCGTCGATTTATGACAACAAGAAATCAATTCTCACTGCAGTACAAGACGACGGACTGTTTTTTGTGTGCCGGCATTGGATGGTTTGTCTTCGATTCGATAGCCACGAAATGGACGCCATGTTGGATTTTGAATTCGCGCTACGAGAAGCTATTTATTCTACCGACGTTTGATCGTTGCTAGAAGCTGTGACTTTGAGGGAGAATAGCAAATTTTGGAAATAGCATGAAATGACAACAATCTTGTAGCAATGTTTAAAATGACTGTAACTCTTTGTTCTTTATCGGTGTTGTTATTTATAATACATATCATTTGTTATCTATTACCGCATTCATTTACTAGCAACGGGAAATTAATCATAAATAAATAACGGTTAACTAGCAGATAGCATTCGGCGAGCGAGAATGACTTGTTGCGTAAACGCGCCCTAATGCAAGTTGGCAAAGCGATCGCCAGCATCGACACTGTATAAGGAGAACCACAGATGTATCAATCGGTTCAATAAATCGGCAAAGCTAGTGTACACCCCTTCATCTAATTTTAACCCCCACGGCGTCGCTAGTTGTAACCACAGATGTATCAATAACTGGACGGTT
>JAHWFP010026909.1:12687-24757 GCA_023313725.1 Lithobius niger
TAAGTCGGCAAAGCTGGTGTACACCCCTTCATCTAATTTTAACCCCCACGGCGTCGCTAGTTCTAACCACAGATGTTTCAATAACTGGACGGTTCAATAAGTCGGTAAAGCTGGTGTACACCCCTTCATCTAAAATTCACCCCCACGGCGTCGCTAGTTGTAACCACAGATCAATAACTGGACGCTTCAATAAGTCGGCAAAGATGGTGTACACCCCTTCATCTAATTTTAACCCCCACGGCGTCACTAGTTGTAACCATTCAAGTTTTAATTGGATGCAGACTTTGAATTTCGACGAGAATTCTTACTGAAATGAGTTGAATTACTACAACTCATCGTTGGCAGAGTTTTGCACTGCACGTTAAATATACTATGCCCCCTTCTGTAAGTGCGTGATACCTCAGAGAAAATTACTCTTAAGTGATTCTGTGACCAGTTTACCCGTTTTTACTACAAGTGTGTGATGGTCCCCCTTTTTCATTAGACGAAAGAGCATAGAACGCTCTTGAAAATAAATTTTCAGTCAATATGCTTGCTAATAGTTGTTGAGGAATTTCTTTGGCGTTAGCCCACGTGTCACACAATATTATTGTTGCTGCATCCGTTTTACACCATTGGCTACACAATTACACCAAAAGCATACCATTACTCAGGTAATTCCCTTAATTCTATTATGCACTGACTATAATTACTTAGTGTCGTCGAATGGAATACTGTTTTCCCTTTCTCGTTCACGAACCTAATAATCGTAAAAAGCAATTGTGTTTGCAGAATTATTATTTTTTAATGAAGTGTGCAGCTGTAACAATGCACAGTTTTAAGTGAAGAGTGGGATGACTAGCAAAACCTCCTCAACGAGGTAATAAACAAGCGCACGATACACTTTATAAAATATAATAACTATATGCTAGGGGACAACATATAATTATTTCAGTCATGGCAGCGTAAAAATAAAATAGAAATCGACTACGGCGGAATAAAAGGTCTGGGAAAAACCCACAACAGCAGAAAGATAAAAAAATTTAAGAATCTTCACGCTCTTCTTAGTTTTCCCAGTCCCGTCAGGCGACTTCACACTCGATTTCGCTCTTCCTCACGTTGTACAAATAAAAATATACGTCTCAACTCTTTAAGCTCAATTAATTTGCTATCAAAATTATGTGTGTACTCTGACTGATTGTGCATTGAAAGTACACATCACGCTACACCAGCTCAGGCTCCTGACGAATCCTGATTGTGCACAGTCAATGCGCAATCACGACACTCTGATTGTGCACTGATAGTCACGTCACTCTGTGCTAGCTCAGTCTCCTCACGAATCCTGATTGTGCAAATGCACAGTCACTGCACAAACACTACGCTCTGATTGTGCATTGGTAGTATATGTCCCCTATACTAGCTCAGTCTCCTCACGAATTCTGATTACGAACAATGCGTAATCACTATATTCTGATTGTGCTTTGATAGTACGCGTTAATCTATACTAGCTCAGTTTCCTCATGAATCCTGATTGTGCACAGTGCACAATCAATGTACAATCACTACACTCTGATTGTGCATTGAGATTACGCATCACTCTATAATAGCTCAGTCTCCTCACGTACATACTATGGCTCGGTCAACACACAATGCGTGTGAAGGTTGAGGTGGTACACAATGCAGTGTATTGCCCGTGCAAGCAGTGTCTTCAGAGTGTATGGTTCCTTTTTAGTCTTCTGTATATCCTAAACGGCTAGGTAGACTAAACAACGACTTTGTGCGTCCGTCGCCGTTTTCAGTCGTAGTCAAGAAGACGTTAAAAAATACGGCAAATTAAAACATCGTTGTTCCCTTATAGCTTATAGGCTTTCTTCGTCGCATCTAACCAGTACTGGAAGACACGCAACCGTAAAAGAAAATCGAAAGGATCTGGTTAACGACACACATTCGCTTCATTTAGAAAGGTCTCGACACAATATTGCATGAATGAATAGGTTTACTCTCTAACCCAATTCTGCGGTAACTGCTACCAACGAAATTAAAACGGCAGGTAAAAAAAAAGGTCTAAAAGCTGAAAATTAGTCCTAAAATCATGTTGGCCGTGGCAAGGTGATGTCTCGACACCGTGTTGCATAAATGAATAGGCTTACTCCCAAATAATAAAAATAACAGAAATACCATGCGAATTCTGCATGCGTCGATTGAGGACATCTGTTCTATTATTTCCAATATTAAGAACAAATACTCTGCTGGAATTGACGGCTTCCAGCTGAACCATCTTAAAAAAAAAAGTAAATTTAATTCTGCTATTTTAATCTCTAAACTTGTAAATAAAATTATTGAAACTGAAACATGGCCTGAACGATTAAAATTTCAAGTGCTTAGACCTATTCTTAAAAAGGGCTCTAGAGCGGATATGAACAATTACCGACCAATTTCCCTGCTGCCAGCAATTAACAAGATTATTGAGAAGTTCTTTTCAAATATAATCTCAAATTTTCTTGACAAAAATTCTTCTTTGTCAAATAGACAGTTTGGCTTTAGAAGCCATAGAGGCACTTGCATAGAGGCACGATGTCATTAATTGCTGTAAAAGCAATTAATGACATTGTTTCTCAAGTCCTGAACGATGGCAAGCTCCGTGGTGCTATTCTGATAGACCTTCAAAAATCATTCGATAATATTGACCATGGTATCATATTTTATAAATGGAAAAACTTAGGACTTCGTGGTAAAATCCTCAATATTCTTGAAAGTTACAGTATGCTCCAGAATTAACAACGAAAATAGTAATTTTTTAAGTTGAACATGGGGTACCACAAGGTTCAGTTCTTGATCCTCTACTGTTTCTTATCTACATAAATGACATCCCAGAATTTGTCGAAAAATGCGAAATGTTTCTCTTTGCTGATGATATTTTTTTAATCGCTATTGACCAGGATGTTGACAACATGATTCACAAACTGCAGCATGACTTTAATGCAGTGAATTGTTGGTTCGTATCTAACGAAGTTTTTATTAGTGAAGAGAACACTCTTTGCTTCACTGTAAAATCACCACATGCTCAAAAAGCTGTTTGGAAAAACCCTCTTTCTTCATACTAAAATTTGTACAACAGTAATTGTATGAATGCATACAGACAAAAGGGTGCGTGAAACAACTTATCTGGGCTTCCAAATTGACTCACAGTGGACGTACGAAAAGCAGATAGAGAAACTCATTAAAAAACTTAGGAAACTTATGCCCAAGTCTTTACCATATAAGGTATCTCTTAAGCACAAAAAATAAAAATAAATTTATGGCTTTGCCGCTGAGTGCCACCTAAACAAATTACAAAAATTACAAAATAGAATTATAAAAATTTTGTTCAATGAATACGGAAATTTAAAAGCTGAGGAGGTTTAAGTGAAAACTAAAATGCTTAAAATAAGACAGGTGAGAGATTTTGTTCTAAAAAATTATTTAATGATGAATATAAAATCAGTTCCAACACCAAAAATATATACCTGCGAAAAACAACTTACCGATATGAGGTGTCCTTTGTGAGGAACCATTACGGTAAAAGAAGAAACAGCTACAAAATTTTTTACATTTTCAATGAAATCTCATTGCAACTTCTTCAACTTAATAAAATACCAGCCATTAGAAAACATCTAACCGCTTACTTTTTAGACCGACAACTAACAGACTAGCTTTTCATTGTTTACATGATATGGCTTTTTTTTTAACATGCTTTGTTTTTGATAATGTTTAAGTTTGCTGACGATAATATTTATGAAAGTTTAAGGTAGTTTGTTTCTAATATAGTTTATGATTTTCTTAGGTATTTTATTCCTGATATGACCCTGATATTATATTGTTTTTAATATTTCAGATATTGTTAGAATTGTTATATTTTCATTTGCTGATTTTTAATGGTATTATCAGTTGCAGGTGTGTAGGCTAAGTGCCTAAGCATATGTTCCAACCTTGCTATCAAACTATCTTACTATTTAACACCATTTTTTTTGTTTTTTTTTCCTCGCGCCTATATATATATATATATATGTATATATTTTTTTATGTTGTAACCCGCCACACACAAGTTCTTACAGAAAATTGGAAATAAGCCATTACCGGTAGCGAAAATTATTCTCCTTCATCTAGTTTTTACAGAACTTCAGGCTGCTTGCTAAATAAACCCATTATTATTATTTTAATTCTCCGTTAGCAGCTACTTAAAAAATTAAAACGACCAGTAAAAATTAGACCTAAGAGCTGAAAATTACGCTTAAACTATAAAAAATATGCTTAAAAGCTTATAAATTTTTAACGGCAATTGTGACGGTTACGACTTTTATAGATTAAATAATAGAGATCGGTGTTGCAGTGCATGATAGAGGTGTGCGCTGTGTTGAAAAAGTGGCGAAAGTGGCAGAAGTATACAGAAGACCGACCAGCTGCTTGATTATCCTATCGACAGTTTGACGTCACCTGTCCATAAATTATCTTACATGAAATATCCACAATTTTCTTTAGTTAAAATATGTGGTTATATTAGGACTGATGTATGACACGTATAGCTTGATGCATGGTATGTTTTGATACAGTTTATTATTGCACGGAATGCTAAAAACGCACAGCGATATATCCCATATCACCACACTTTAAAGTGTGGCGATATGGGATTTCATCACACTAAAGTGTGATATGGATGCCATGCACAGTAGTGTGGGTGATAAGACATTGCCAATACTTTCATAAGGTAGAATTCCTTAATAAAACCCATGCGAGAATTAATTTGATTTTTTTTATGTCAACCAAAAGTATCCAAATAATGTTTGCTACAAAATGAAATCGTACTTTCGTTCCTTGTTTGAAAAAAAAATTGACGCCCGTGCTCTTTTATTACGCAACAAAATAAAAGCAAATTAATTCACGCATGGTTTTATAAAGCAGTTCTACATTTCGAAACACAGACAATAAAATTGAATACTTTAAATACTTATTAACTCCCCCCTCCCCAACAAAAAAAAGAAACCAGCTGGCGACTCTAAATAAAAAAGAAATACGTGAACTTGCGTCGGCCTTTCGAAAACATCAAATGAAATAACATACGAACTAAACATTAAATTTCATCCCACAAAATGAAGCGTTACGTTGTTTCCCTCCGCCCCCCCCCCCCAACCTCCTCACAAAATCGCGTGAACTTGCGTCGGCCTTTCGAAAACACTAACTGAAATAACATACGAACTATATCATTAAATTACGCGTGTTATAACCATTGTTTGTATTGACGGCATCGTCTCTTCGGCAAGAGTCAAAGTTCGGATAATGACAACGTGTATACTGACGTGCGTGCCTAGACACACACTAATGTAGCACGATAAATCTAAACAACGTTGCCAAAGAAATTGTATTTACGTCGAGTTCACGAAAAATAAACCAAATCTAAAAACAAAGCAAAATAAACGAAGCCAAAACCTTGTGAAGAGGCCACCAAGTTGAGAGTGGTTCGGCCCTTCAAAGGAGTGATATCAATACAGCAAAACTAACGAAATAAAACAAATTACAGCAAAATAAATACCAAACCAAAAACCTAATAGGTGACCAAGTTGAGAATGGTTCGGCCTATAGGCAAAAGGTAGCATCAAATTGTGGAAAACCAATTTCTTGTTGACGTGCCACTTTATTACACATCTGCACGGTAGTGGAGTTGAGTCTAATACACAATTTTAAAAAACGGACTGATATCATGTCAAAAACCAGAACTGGTAAAAGGGGCCGCCAAGTTCCGAATGGTTCGGCCCTTCAAAGGAGTGATATCAACACACCAAAACATTCGCCAACTTAATCGCACCGAATAATACTTTGGACATTAAAGAAACATAACTCCCTCCGGTATATTTTAATAGTTTCACTCGATACATTACCGGAAATAGTTTTATATAAACTGATTTACCTTTCATTTGCTGGTCTAAGGGTACGATGCAGATGTCAGTAGTGGCGCGTGAATGTTATTATGCTTGTTTTAAACGGCTCGGTCCGAGCGGTATATAACTCCCGCCACATCGCTGGCAAGCCGCGGCCCTGGAGGAAGGATAATTAATCCTTCGCTCATGTTTGCGACTTGGTCGTACGATGTGTCACGTTGCAGCGGCCCCGAAATGAGTGTGACTAGTGTCGTATAGCAATGCGCGCTGCGGTCGTTTGAACTATATTTTAGTGTAGGTGACGCAGAGTAAAGTGGCCAGAACGGAGGGATTTATGTGCCTTTAAATGAAAACTTGAACATTGCTACCCAAATTAGCAATGTTCTAGTTTTCATTTAACCTTCGAACTATTAAGTGGTGCGATGAACTTGGCGAATGTTTTGGTGTGTTGATATCACTCCTTTGAAGGGCCGAACCATTCGGAACTTTGCGGCCCCTTTTACCAGTTTTGGTTTTTGATATGATAAATAAAACCCGCCAAATATCAGTTTCATGCGTCACCACGTTTCCCGACCTTCAACACTTCATGGCCTTGGCTGAGAACGCATGAAATATGCAAACACACCGATAGAGTCGCCCTTCTTCCTATCGTCAGGATTCTGCCTGTGATTCAACAGTCAAGAAATCTACGTCGTTACAATCGTTCAGTGTATTTATTTATTTATTTATTTATTTATTTATTTATTTATTTATTTGTTTAAAATCATATCCTCTGGAAGTAAAGCCGTTAGAAACTGGGTAATGATGTGAAACGAGATTAGGGGTGATAAGGCCACGTTTATGCAACAACTTGTCTTTACATTCTCGCAGCTAGAATTTAATCGCGATGGCAAATGACGGTCTCGTTGTTCCCATGGTAACAACGCTACCTTGATTAGCTAAATACGACATCGTTTGAGTAAATACTTGCAGTCTTATAATCCGCGACAATAAGATCAGGAATTCCTCCTGACGAAGGAATTTTCCCAGCCGTTTCCGTACTCACATTATTACCTGTTTTGGTTGCGAGATGGCAGAGATAAAACCGCCGCCATGTTGGAATTTTAGGGGATTTCCATGATCTAGCTACGAGAACGCAAACCGTGCGTTTCTTTTCCATCGAACAATTTAGCGAAACACGAGTATGGTGTAAAGTCAACGTCAGTATTACACAATGCACACCAATCAAATCCCGTTTATCTACCCGTAATTTGAAATTTATTGCGAACCATACTCTTGTTTCGCTGAAGTGCTAGATGGGAGTTCGGATAGGGACCTATACTGATGATTGCCGGCTTATCTAGATTCCGGCCCGTGAAGTTTAGGAGAACAAGCTTTGGGTTGCGTTTCTGATGTTATGTGTTTAACCGCAGCGAGCGCGACATACGCGAGCGAGGCTCGTAATTTGGAAAAAAAAAAAACTGACATCATTTTCGTGAACAGCCACCTTGATTTACCTTTTGCCCCAATGGAGATAGTACAACCTCCCACGTATACTGATCGATGGTGGACGAGCTTGGTGTCGACAAGACCTATATTTCCCATTGCTGTTACTTGATATTTTTGGACCCTCAAATATGCCATACACTGCTCTGAAAACTGTACATGACGTCAAAGTTCGGTAATCAACTGAACTACATAAACGTTGCTCGACGTCCGTAGAGTAAGCAAAGCGAACGATATGGCTAGTTGTTAGTTAAAGTAGGCGTGGCGTAAGGGAGCCTGGCCCGTAGGCAGCGACGCATATAGTAAGTAGTTTATTCCAATTAAAAATGGAACAGTAACTCACAAAGTGCACAGGCTCGAGTGTGAGGTAATTAAAAATACGTCAGTTCGGAAAAACACCATTTGTACTACAATATGGAAAGACAGTAAATAAATAGTAATTAGCCTACAATAGGGTCAAGGGACATAAAAAAAACGAATACAATATACTAGGTTAACAACATAACAAACATTGATAATTAGCTCATTATTTTAAAAAAGGATTCCGTATCATCCAAAGACAGTAGCCAATCATACGTTTGCTTCTTAAAAGTTCTAAAATTGCTTGCCTTCTTGATAATTTTTGGCAAAAGGTTGTACAATTTCGGCGCCAAAAAATAACTGGACTTATGCAGTTTTTCCGTGTTTTACCATTATTACGCCATATTTCATCTCTGGCTGTGAGTCGCGACTTAATGCGGTTAGGGCGCGTTTATGCTACGACTCGCCTTTGCATTCTCGCAGCTAGAAGCTAGAAATCATGAGAAATTCCAACATGGCGGCGGTTTTTAGCTCTCCCGCCTCGCAACGGAAACAGTTAATAATGTGAGTTCAGATGCGACTGGTAAAATTGTTTCGTCAAGAGGAATTCTTTATATTGTCAAGAATTATAAGACTGCAAGCATTTTCTCAAACGATATCGGATTTAGCTAATCAAGGTATCGTTGTTACCATAGCAACGACGTCTTTGCCATCGCGATTAAATTCTTGCTGCGAGAATGCAATAACGAGTCGTTGCGTAAATTTCGCCCTTAGTTCTGAAACGAGAGATCGTCGTAATATAGCTTTCACTGATAAGCTATTACGCTGCATAGGTGTTTCCCTAATAAATATGTGTGAAAAATGTCACTTGTGATGTGATTGCTACAGGCAAATTCTTTCTGGCAAACAGCAGCGTTAACACAACCTTAAAGGCTATTGTAATGAGTTTCGCTACTTCAAGCGAAGGCAAACTGGTGTATAGAAATTACGTGTCTCGCCTCCAGGCTTGACGCCACAGTTCATGTTTAGGCAGAGAAGTATCACCTCGTAACATTGCTGTGGTGAAATTAGATTCTGAAAGTGTTTTATCAACTGGCCTGAAGCCGGAAAACAAATCACGGTAAAAGAAAAGTGCATAAAAAAACAGAAATTAATCACAATCTTGCACTGTCATGCTGAAAGTTAACTAAGAACGTTAATAAGATGAAATTTGCTTAAAACAATGCGTTAGAAGGATGTTCTCGGGAAACCCAAAAATAAGTGACAAAATGCCTTCAGCGGGGCCCCACTGGGGACCTTACAGCGCCTTTCCAAGACCACCTACCTGGTATTGCCGGACTCCTTCAAAGATACATTTTATTGTTGAGCCACATAATTGTCGAAGCCAGTTTTCAAAATAATTGTTTTCCCCAATCCCAACCTCAGTTTCTTTCGCTATGGCACTCTTCTTGGGTGGGTGACCACCAGGGAATCTGGCTGTTGCAGACATAGGGCCTTAGGGCTTCGGGCAGATAACCAGGAGTGGTTAACGCTCGTTAAACCCTTTGAAACTTTTTTTCCCATTGTTTTCTAAGTAACATGGCTTCTTTTTTTGTGGGTCCTAAACTACTATCGCATCTCCCCCCCCCCCCCTCCCCTCCATTCCCCGCATTAGAATGTTATTAACTGAACAAAAAACAGTCCTTGTTCCCTGGAATTGGAGTTCGAATTGTAGTTTGTTGAGTTCGAATGAACTCTAATCTATTTTTATTCGTATACCTTCACGGTTGTGAGTATGGGGATGCGAGCTCTAATGTTTTGTTTAGAAAAAAAAACATTACAGCTCGTATACCCAATACGAATAAACACGAACAAACACGGTACACGGTACACGAATAAACACGGTTACCCTTAACTCGAACGCAAAGAACTATAATTTGAACTTACAATTCCAGGGAACAAGGATTGTTTTTACGCAGTGGTTATTCAGAAAGTAAACGCAGTTTGTGTTTGAAATGTTTAATGTTTGTGAGAGTGTGTATGTTTGAGTGCGTTAATTTGTGTATTATACTGTACAGGTTTTTTTTTTTTTATTATTTGTCTGTATTTGTTGTTTTATATTTTAAGTATGTTTCGTGTGAGTGGCTATGTGTGCATTTTGTGCACATTTAAAATATTTTTTGAAGCAAGCAGACTCCTAGTGAAGGCAGATTTTTGCCTGTGTTTGTTGGTTTCTGTTTTAGTTCTAGTTCGTGTGAGAAATTACGTGTTCATTTTGTGTATTTTGTTTTCATCATTCAATTTTGTCGGCGTTTTGCTGTTTTGCTGTATGGCGTCTGTTTTTTGTGTGTGTTTGAGGTTTAGGTTTTCGTCCTGTTTCATGTGCGTTCATATGCTGTATTTTATGTGTGTATTTTTTGGGGGAAATATCCAACCGTGTTGTTTGTTTTTAATAGTGATGTACATGTATACGTGTGCATGGATGTTGGTATGTCACATTCCTTGTTCCCTGGAATTGGAGTTCAAATTATAGTTCGTTGCGTTCGAGTAAACTTTAATCCGTTTTTATTGGTGTAGCTTCACAGCTGTGAGTATGGGTATACGAGCTCTAATGTTTTTTTTTTTCTAAATTCAGTTACTTTGTTTGCTTTTTTCGCTTCCTTTTTATTGTAATTGGTACGGATTAGTCTATCACATGTACGGGTATGTCCACTGTTCACCCATGCGAAAAAACGGAACATTAGAAATACGTTTTTATGTTCATGTTCCGTCCATGGTTTGTCCCATTTTTTTTATATGGCAACACACTGCGTGTGTCTAGATTTAGCATGTGTCATCTCGATGGGTAGTTGATTCTGGATTGTTGCAGTATCATGGGTAACAATCAAGGAAACGATTCAACTGGCTTCCCGAAGCCCGCATTGAAAAAGTAAATAAGACACTCAGTCATGTCGGCCGCCCAATTTTGAACACTTCGCACCCTAATGGTTTAAAACTTGAAGATTTCAGCAAAAATCAAGACCATTTTATTTTGCTTCTTCACAACGAGTTAAATTTTCTCTTGCTGATAACACTAACTCAAACAAGATACAACGACAATGTTACTTTCCTTGCGCCCAACCATTGGAGCAACTCGTTCGAATGAGCTATAATCCTATACAATGCGCCTCGATGGGCATTCTGGGGCTTCCCCGCCTCCTCCTCCTCCTGACCATTTTTTGAAATTCTCGTGCGGAAACTAAGTCTAATATACACGGTCTACCGGCCGTGTTAATACCAAAAATGAATAATGCCTTTAATGGAGCCTGGTTCAAGGCCATGCGCCCGCCCTAAATAAGAACAATACAATACGCAAGCGGTACCAAGCGAATAAGCCTGCAACATCGATCGCACACCCAGCGATTGATACTCAACCAACTTTGAAACAATGATTCAACTCGACTCTAACTCGACATCTACGAAACGGTATACGTATTTCTATCGTTTTGTAGTCAATTGTTTACAGGAATCGTTTGAAGACCATTAATAAATCTCAATAAATCTAATCTGTAATCTGAAGACCATTGTTATCATATTTACATTGTTATGCTTTTTTTTAGCTCCAGCTGCAACTGCTGCCCTTCGTCTCCCCTAGCTAATTAAGTGGTCGAAGAACGACACGGCAGTAATCCAGTGGAAGGTACATTAACAGGTGTGGGCCAATCACGAACGACGTCGAGAAGCTCTGATACGGCATTCCCAACCAAGAGGTTGCCAACTTCCAAGAGTGTAGTGTTAATATGGACAGCAAAGCAGGAATTCTTCTGCAGTAGCGTGCGCAGACTTCTGAAAGGGCAGGGACAAGTACTGGTAAACGGGTAAGTTCAGTTAACTTTTTCTGGGAACTTGTTTTTTTTTTTTCATCAGGCTTTTTTGCACTCATTCTAGCTTGTTACTACGCCCTTATCCAACCTTTCCTGACTTTCTTCTTGTCCTTTTTGCGTTTTTATGCCCTTCCTTTCGCTGCAGCACCAGCATTTATACGGTAAAAAAAAAACCAAGTAAGGGCATATTAAAAAAAAGGGCATTAATTCCAAAATGGGTACGCGCGCCCGCGGGGGGCCCCCCCCCTTGTGCACGCCACTGATCATCTGTACTTTCTGCTGTTCATCTCGATGGCAATGAAACGAAAATTAAAGTAACCGACTGTGGCACAAACATTTTGCGTTGTGAAATCAAAAATCCTGAGGGTTATAAAAAACAAGACGACTTTACTCCTATTTACAAATTTTCTTTTGGGTTTTTAACTTTAAAAAGTAAAAAAAAAAAAGAACAAATCGTCCTCAAAAAGCACGCACACACACACACAAAAAAAGGCCAAACAACCATTGCTGAATTTGTACATTCCAGTATGGCCGGCCCCGTCCGTCCGTCTG
>JAHWFP010026910.1:0-27206 GCA_023313725.1 Lithobius niger
CCGTTACCCGTAAAAACCATGGTAGGCGCATAACCTACCATCGACAGCTGATAAGGCAGACATTTGAAAGATGCGTCGCCGGTGCTAAGACCGTGCGATCGGCTCCAAGTTATCCAGAGTCACCAAATGGGAACGGACCCTTGCGGATCCGTATTGGTCTTGTTCTAATAAAAGCGCTCGTCCCCGAAGGTCGGAGCTGGTCGGCATGTATTAGCTCTAGAATTACCAGAGTTATCCAAGTAGGATGGTACGATCTAAGGAACCATAACTGATTTAATGAGCCATTCGCGGTTTCACCTTGATTCGGCATGAACTTGGACATGCATGGCTTAATCTTTGAGACTAGCGTATCACTACTGGCAGGATCAACCAGGTAACTAATCACCAACGACCTCCTACGGCAGCACGACGGCAAGCCTTATTGCCGGCAGCCCGCATACCCCGCAACCTTCCGGAGAAGGAAAGCACGACACACAGGCCACAAAGCAAGTCGGCAAGCCATCGACCACACGCAAGGGCACGTTTTTCCACTACTCAAACAACATCCATCCGAAGCGAAACAACGCCTCGCATTTCAGCCACAGCCAACACATCTCGGACTCAGAAAAGCCCAGCCACAGCCGATATGCCTGTCACTTAATAGGCTCGACCCAGGGCACGGACACATGGAACAAGCAAGTTAGGATCGTCTGCATACTCCAGCTTGAACACGACTCAACATGCTACCCTTGCGTACCCGTCCATAGCCCGAAGACCGACGGAGGAAGCTTACGGTAGGGCCAAGCCACTACTGTTCAAGCACTTTCTGCCAGCGCATCACCAGACCCGTTCGCCCACAGTCAACGCATCCCGAGGAACAACAAAAAGCAACAACCACTTCGCCCACCACTCGAGCACTCCCAATCCAAGACGGAGACATGCAAAGCAAGCAAGTTAGGATCGTCCACCTACTCGAGCTCAAACACGGCCTGACATGCTACCCTTGCGTACCCGTCCATAGCCCGAAGACCGACGGAGGAAGCTTACGGTAGGGCCAAGCCGCTAACTCTTTCAGCAGGACTCACCAGACTCACAGGCCTGCAGTCAACATCATCTCGAATTAGTTCTGAGCGCAAGAGGGGCAGCCAGACTACTACGCAAGTGAGTCCAGTCTAACACCATTTCTAAGCTCATCAGCTATGCCTAGGATGCTACCCTTGCGTACCCGCCACGCAGCCAGTGTGCCCGAATCATCCGAAGAATCACGGGACAATCAAAGACCGACAGAGCAAGATTACGGTAGGCCCAGACAAGGCGTCAGTGCTCATCCACAGTACAAGACCAGTCTCTTAAATGCATTCGCCGGCGGTCTGTGCACGACACACCCAACCTCTAAGGCCGAAGCCAAAGGATCAAAGGCCCGCCCAAGGATCTATAGCACAAGAAACGAGACTCCCAACTCAGGTCACGGCAATACTGCTTCCAAGCTCAAAGCCCGTCAACAGCTACCATTCCCCGAAATGTCATGCCTCCGGCACCCAAGTGCTAACACCTTCCGGTGACATCGCACAGCAAGATCAACAAAGCAGCAGGTAAGTCTCAAGCAAATTCTGAATATCGTCCTTTTGTGTCACGCTCTTTTCGGTCACGAGGACGGGCGGTGTCTCTCGTACCGAGCGCATTTGTGGTTTTTTTCATTTTTTTCTCCAGGTTTGCCCTCACCACTTTGGCAGAACCCCGCTTTCCATTCAGCTTTCAAGCTCTACTTGCCCATCTTACTTTCGTTTATTTCGTACGTGCAGTCACACGGTATCACAGAACCAAATCATCTTACAGAACTCTCTCAATCCCATCACTTATGGGTTCAGGCACGCTGCGCCGAAGCGCGGTTAGGAACACAGCTGCACGAGACAGCCGCCCTTCCCTAGTGCTTGCCATCGGCAATGTGCGGGACACTGCTCGTTGCCGTAATTGGCGCCACAGCGCATTTATCCCTCTGTGGTAGGGAAGAACGCAATTTATATTAACCCCCGGCGTTGCTTTCTGGGTTCCCGGGAGTTCCAGCAAGCAATAAATAAAAAGACATGCTGCCTTTCCTCCGGAGAATTCATCGAGTACCAAAGTGTACGTAGAAGATGGAATTTAGGCGAACCCAGGGACTCCTTCCTTTAAAGTACCCGATCTGGCCTGACCTGCCTACACCACCAGTCATGTGCCCGAACCATGCGAACAAGACGTAAACACAGACTGATGATGCTAGCCGACTTCGTGTGCCCTAGCCGAAAAAGTAAACACACTCCGTCATCGTAGCAGCTAACCCGTCCTTCGTGCCCCCGAACCATCCGAAGAAGACGTAGAGCACTCAGACCGCAGAAAGCAAGTCAGTAACCGTTGCCACCCCAGTACTCCTTAAATTAGGACACCGAGGTGGTTGAGAGCGATTCGGCGGGTCTGCACGGCTAAACAGAACCCTCGACTCTCAGCAGGTTTTCTTGGCATGGGAGAATAGCACATCCGTTTGTTTTGGACGCACCAACCTGCTCTCCCCATTCCTTCGGCCGCCAACGTTTTCCACCTCCATTTATCGTTCGAAAATGGCATTCCTTCGGCCCACTTTTCAATGCTCTGTATCTCTCACCGAGTGTGGGTCTGAACCTTCACGGTTGAAGTTGACATAGTTTGTTAGCATGTGGCTAAACTTGGTGTTGAGAAGTAATCTTCCTCCATCTCCGTTCGTGAGCGCGAGTCATTTGGACTACTTAGGGCTCCAGATCACAAGAACATCGGTCGTAAGAGTAAGGTTCCGACCTGATCAGAGTCGTTATTTAAACCTAAGACCGAGGCAAAAGCAATGTGGACTCCCAGTTTCACCCAAATAAGACCGCCAAGCACATGGACTGCTTTCATTTAGTGCACATCAAGATCACGTAACCACGAAGGGCCGATCTCTATCGGTGCTGGAAAGACTGACGCCAAGGACATGGCCGATGTTCCCAAACACTGCTTTCATTTAGTGCACCTCAAGATCACGTAACCACGAAGGGCCGATCTCTATCGGTGCTGGAAAGACTGAATGTGCCGGGACCATCAAGTCACTCGCTTATCACTGAACGTGTCAGGAATCACCAAGCCTCACTTCTACTGCTTTCAAACCACACCTCGCTTCTACCGACTTTCATTTAGTGCACATCAAGATCACGTAACCACGAGGGGCCGATCTCTATCAGCGCTGGAAAGTCTGAAGGTGTCAGTCTGCCTACCGGACAAAATGTGAAAATAAGCCGAAGGGTACATCACACAAAGACCGGCAAAGCAGACCATTACCCGTTCTAGTTGTTTCTCTCTGGGCTTTCTCTTTCCTCACTTCATTCATGCCCTCATACTTTGAATCATCGGGCACTTTCACTCATCAGAGCTCACCTCCGTCCTGTCGCTTGCTCAGCATGCTACCCTTGCCTACCCGCCCATGGCCCGAAGACCGACGGAGCAAGATTACGGTAGGGCTGGGCCGATAGAAATTCATGCCCTCATACTTTGAATCATCGGGCACTCTCACTCATCAGGCTCGCCTTCTGACCCTGCTGTTCAATCAGCTCAATTCATCATCACTTCTTGGACTCAGCCGACACCAAAGGGGGATTTGTTGCGGATAAGTATTTATACCTTCGGCACCGAGGAGCGGCATTGCGTGCAAGCATTCACGCCTTTGGTTGCCAGCCTACCTTCGGGCTATGATCGGTTCTCGTCTCCAGGCCATTTGCGGCATGGCCTTTGGGTAAAATGCAACTTGGCGCCTTCTTTTCCCATCATCTGCCGAAGATCAGTCATTCCTCCGGCCAAACATGCACTCATTCTGCCAAAAGCCCTTTCATACCACATTGTCTACTTCAATAACCCAAGGTCCGAGATGTATTTGGCGTACCGTGGCTTTTCGGTCGCCTCGAGTTGCCCTCCATATGTAAGATTTGGACCCCTACATCAGCGTTGCTAACGCAAGAGAAGGGGATTCTTACTAACGAAAACGAGATTCTCTACCCCGTGCCAAAGTGCGGTTTCGCGGCATGGAGTAGCCAAAGCCCTGAACAAATCCTGCTCTGATCGGTTGCAAAACCGGGCTCGGCCCTGCGAGGTTTGGGAGTGCACCTAGCGTTGCTAACCGAAAAATCTTTGACAACCACAGGAACAGTTCATTTCTCCAGTGTGTCCTCAGACAAATTACCTCGATTCTTTGGAAACTACCCGCAAGCCATTTGATGCCATCGACACACCTGTTGCTAGCTCTCAGCCCCGACACCAAAGGGCGTTTTGTTGCGGATACAACTTCACTAACTTCGGCACCAAGGAGTGGCATTGCGTGCAAGTATTCTCGCCTTTGGTTGCCAGCCTACCTTCGGGCCGTGATCAGCTCTCGTCTCCTGACCATTTGCGGCATGGACTTTAGCTAAAATGCGACTTGGCACCTTCTTTTCCCATCACCTGCCGAAGTTCTGGGACTCCTTCGGCTAAAAAGCAAGCATTCAACCTCGAAAGCCACAGCCGCCTCATCTCTCGGCCGAGCGTGGAGCCTTTCCCATGTGGCGGTACTCTAGGTCCATGCCTTCGGCTAAAATGTGACCAGGCGCCTTCTTTTCCCATCAGCTGCCGAAGATCTAGCACTCCTTCGGCTAAAATGCGACCTGGCACCTTCTTTTCCCATCATCTGCCCAAGGTGTGGCACTCCTTCGGCTAAAATGCGAGCATTCATCCTCAAAGCCACGGACGCCTCATGCCTTGGCCGAGCGTGGAGCCTTTTCCACGTGACTGCACCCTAGGTACATGCTTTCGGCTAAAATGCGACCAGGCGCCTTCTTTTCCCATCACCTGCCGAAGATCTGGCACTCCTTCGGCTAAAATGTGACCAGGCGCCTTCTTTTCCCATCACCTGCCAAAGATCTAGCACTCCTTCGGCTAAACTGCGACCTGGCGCCTTCTTTTCCCATCATCTGCCGAAGATCAGGCATTCCTCCGACCAAACATGCACTCATTCTGTCAAAAGCCCTTTCATACCACATGTCTACTTCAATAACCCAAGGTCCGAGATGTATTTGGCGTACCGTGGCTTTTCAGTCGCCTCGAGTTGCCCTCCATATGTAAGATTTGGACCCCTACATCAGCGTTGCTAACGCAGAAGAAGGGGATTCTTACTAACGAAAACGAGATTCTCTTACCCGTGCCAGAGTGCGGTTTTGCGGCATGGAGTAGCCAAAGCCCTGAACAAATCGTGCTCTGATCGGTTGCAAAACCAGGCTCGGCCGCGCGACGTTTCCAGGTGCACCTAGCGTTGCTAACCGAGGCAAATGAACCACCAGGGAAGATCGTCCAATGCATGCCGAAGGCATCCCTACACTCTCGGGGAGACACAGGACAGAGTCGCACTTTGATCGGCCAGCTAGTACAGCCACTACAGCTAGTACAGCCAGAGCTACAGTGAGACTACTGTCCCTATATACTATGTGGAAGAGTGCACCTAGCGTTGCTAACGCAGGTCAAATCGCGAACCAGAAGTGCTAGAGGTCTGAATTTTGGAAGGTAGATAGGTCTTTTCATGGCCGATCTAACAAGCCTAACCCCATCAAAATCGGACGAATAGTTTTCGAGCTATTCGAAAAAAAACCCTGCGACCACGTAAAAAAACGCTTGCTGCCCCTCGGGTGTCTTCTCCCGCGTACACTCAAAACCAGCGTTGCTAACGCAGGAAAAATGAAAAGTGGTCGGATCGCCGCCAAAAGCGGCATGCGCCCGGGGGACGATGCGAGATGGACGGCTCCAGCAGATGGGCTCTGTGGCCCCAACCCTGTCTTGCTGGACACCCCAAAGGCTCTTTTCGTAGCATTACGGAAGGTACAACAAATCGGTTAAAGTGTCGGGGCTCAAAAACTGGTCGTGTAAACTTGATGAAACTCGGTGTGAGGGTAGCCCTCATCCGTACGCACATTTTAAGCCCAACCACAAGTTCGTGAGACCTCTGTGAGCCGAGCTATTCGAACAAGACCCCGTTTGGACGGATGTTAACCGTCACCGTTTGGCCATCGAAAAAATGGCTAAGTCCCACATATGGTCAAACGGTCGGGGCTCAAAAACTGGTCGTGTAAACTTGATGAAACTCGGTGTGACGGTAGCCCTCGTCCGTACGCACATTTTAAGCCCAACCACAAGTTCGTGAGACCTCTGTGAGCCGAGCTATTCGAACAAGACCCGGTTTGGACGGATGTTAACCGTCACCGTTTGGCCATCGAAAAAATGGCTAAGTCCCACATATGGTCAAACGGTCGGGGCTCAAAAACTGGTCGTGTAAACTTGATGAAACTCGGTGTGCGGGTAGCCCTCGTCCGTACGCACATTTTAAGCCCAACCACAAGTCCGTGAGACCTCTGCGAGCCGAGCTATTCGAAGAAAACCCCGTCAGGACGGATGTTAACCGTCACCATTTGGACTTCAGAAAAAAAGCCAGCCCTGGTATTCCAGGGACTGGCGTTGTTGGGAGAACATTCAGTCTGATGCTGACAAATCCCCCAGTACGAAGTTGCCTGTTGGGACTTAGTCTCTGGCAGCATGGAACGGATGTTAACCGTCACCATTTGAACTTCAAAAAAATGGCTAAGTCCCACTAACCTAACCTAACCTCACCTAACCACAGGTATGCTGTTTCTCCATAACCACTCGTGTTTTAGGTATGAAACTTGGTAGCCAGGGGTATTTCGTCCTCCTAAAGCGATCTAGCCTATCCCAAGGGTCGTAGCTCGTTTCCTTCGTCCGCTATTGACGGTCGAAGTATTTAGGCCTATATAGGCCTATATAGGCCTACACTCAAAGCCGGTTTATTTAATAGCACTCCTTCTACTAGGGCTGTGGGTCTGAATTTTTTTGGACGTCCTGGGGGTATGGCCAGCTAGGCGCCCACCGAGTTTGAAGGGTCTAGGACGAATGGTTTGCCGTTGGCGAACTTGAAGGTCTGTGTAGGTGTTGAAGAAGTTTGCTGCAATAGCCTGCGGGACGTCTTCCCGCAACTTGGGTGCTGGTGTCCCTTGCACCGGGGAAGTGCATGGTTGAAAGCCAGACGGCTAGATTGACGGCCCCAGAAGATGGTGACCCCAGAGGCAACAGCACGCGGGATGACGGACACGTGTTCCCGCAACTTGTCTGCTTGCATCCCAGGGCTAAAAACCAGTGTACTTTGCACCGGGGACGTGCGGGGTTGAAGCCAGACGGTTAAAACTTCCACCTTCTAAAGTTATTTTCCAACTTATACTATTTTAAACAGCAACACATTTTTTAAAATTTGCGATGTTTCGTTCACGATGTTTCATCCGTGCTACGTTTCGACCACATTGTTATTGTTCGAGATGTTGTATCTGCGATGTAATTTCCGTGCGATGTTGTGACCACGCGATGTTTCGTCTCTGCGATGTTTTGTCGGCTATGTTTTTGTCACGCGATGTTATGGCGGCAATGTTTTAGCCGTGATCCGAAAACTTGATGTGTCCTTTATCCTTATGGGGTTTGTAAAAACAGTCACAATTCTAATTACAATCTGGAAACTGACTCGGCCAGACGTGTACATAATCAGGTGCATTGTATGCGAATTTATCTATATCAGAAGTGAAAAGGGACCCCCAAGGGTCCGCAAGTAGGCCCATGTGGGAGCCATCGCAAAATAAAACAACAAACAATATGCTGTTTACAAACACTCAAAAATATCCAACCGACACAATTCTAGAATGCGAAACCGATTGAAAAAATCAGATTACAACTAGAAGAATATTCTTTTTTTGTAAATAGCAGAGGGTTATCAATGTCATTCATAACTTCCTCACCCTTCAGAGAGGGAAAGCACTTTTTGACGTTCTCCCTGTCAATGTCACATGACATGACATCATTATGCAATAGGTTGATCCCAGCTGAACGGTTCCAGGGCTGTGCCCATTTTTACTTTCTTATGTTTTTATCAATTTGTGGTACCAACTCGTCTTATTGTTAAATTTTATCCCATATTTATACTGTGTCTATGTGTTTAGGTCAACAACAAACAAAATGTACGTAGTTTTTTCAAGTACCGAAACTTGAAACTAGAATTTGTTATGCACTTGTGCGATTGGTCTCGTCAGGTTATCCATTTCTATCAATTAGATGATTCGGTTCAATTTTAAACCTTACTATCTACTTCATGAACTGAAGAAAGCTCTAGTACGGGGAAGAACGATTCGAACTGGGTAACCCGAATCGTTGTCAGAGAGAATTGAGCGTAAAGGTCTAGTAAGGGGAGGAACAGATTCGAACTGAGACATCCCGATCATTTTCGGAGAGAATAACTTGTAAAGGTCTAGTAAAGAGAGGCACAGATTCGAACTGGGAAATCCCGAACATAGTAGGAGAAAATAGCGAGTTTAGGTCTAGGAAGGAGAACGGATTTGAATGGGAAACCCTAATCGTAGTCAGAGAGAATGGCTTGTAAAGGTCTAGCAAGGGGTGGTACAGATTCGAACTTGGAAACCCCGATCATAATCGAGAGAATAGCGTGTAAAGATCTAGCAAGGGGAGAAACAGATTCGAACTGGGAAACTCCGATTGTAGTCGAGAATATCATGTAAAGGTAGGGGAGGAACAGATCGAACTGGAAAACCCCAATCACAGTCGAGAGAAGCGTGTATATGTTTGGCTCAGTGTTCACAAGGTTCCCTTTCCAGTTACTGATCATTTCAGTACTCCCACACCTAGGCGCCTAGGATCGGTTTAGCAATGGTGGTCATGGTCATAGCAGATATCAGACTGCCTGCCTAATAATCTGCCAGGCAACTGGAAACGGGATGCAGACCGTAATTTAGAGTGAAATGGGATCTCAGCTGTTATGTAATCTATTCTGGACAGATTTTTCAGTCTCAGTATACTCCTACCCTTCTAATACAAAAGAAGGCTATTCTTGACGTTAAAATGTCATTAACGTTGATTTAACTTACAGTATATGAAATATAAGTGCGATCAAACAATTATTATTTTTTTCTGTTTTCATTTAATGCCGTTTATGATTTTGAATTTTAACCAAAACCGAAATTGAATAGAATGCGAACAAAAACAAATCAAATCAGATTTGGGCAAACAAACTATGGTTGTTGGCGATTTAATTCAAGGTTCAAATTATGGTTCGCATAAAATTCTTACCTAATTCAAACCCTCCCCCCCCCCCCCCCCCCACACACACTAAACTGAACCCGACATAAATCACGAGTTGGTGGTGCATCAAAAAAACAGAAATAGTATTTCGATGGTGATTTGTTCGATTCGATTAATTCTAAATCGAATTGCACAGGATTTATTTTTACATTTGATTCATGTCCCATTTTCTGTGTCTTAGATTCAATATCAAATCTCATATTTCTGGAAGTCATTGTGGTCATATCAAAAACCAAAACTGGTAAAAGGGGCCGACAAGTTCCGAATGGTTCGGCCCTTCAAAGGAGTGATATCAACGAACCAAAACATTCGCCAAGTTAATCGCATCACCTAATAATTCGAAGGTTAAATGAAAACTAGAACATTGCTACTTTCGGTAGCAATGTTCAAGTTTTCTTTTAACGTCCAAAGTATTATTCAGTGCTATTAAGTTTGCGAATGTTTTGGTGTGTTGATATCTCTCCTTTGAAAGGCTGAACCATTCGGAACTTGGCGGCCCCTTTTACCAGTTTTGGTTTTTGATATGATATCACTCCTTTTTTTTAAATGTGTATTGACTCAACTCCACTACCGTGCAGGTGATTAATAAAGTGCCACGTCAACAAGAAATAGGTTTTCAACAATTTGCTACTACCTTTTGCCTATAGGCCGAACCATTCTCAACTTAGTCACCTCTTTATTAGCTTTTGGTTTGGTTTTAATTTTGTTGTAATTTGTTGTATTTAGTTAGTTTTGGTGTGTTGATATCACTCCTTTGAAGGGCCGAAGCACTCTCAACTTGGTGGCCTCCTTACCAGTTTTTGACTTTGTTTTATTTTGCTTTGTTTTTACACTTGATTTATTTTTCGTGAATTGGACGTGAATACAATTTCTTTGCAACGTTGTTTAGATTTATTGTGATACATTAGTGTGTACCTAGGCACGTACGTCAGTATACACGTTCTCATTGTTGGAACTATGGCCTTCCAATGAGAGACTATGCCGACAATACTAATAATGGTTATAACAATATTTTCGTACTTACGCGCCCTCCCACGCCATCCCTGTTACGTCCCCAGGCTCCAAGCCATAATAGGTACGCAGTTCGTATTGTAGTGCACCCATTCGTCCAATTTCATAGCTCGAAGCCTTCCGGTTATTTCGGAATCGATGAATAATCACCCTATGGGATTTAACATGGGGATGAGCGGACTAGTTAGGTATTAACACATTTTCAAAGTTATTGAGGGGCAGATTTTGCATTGAAAGCAGCATGGCTGGCATTCAAACACGAGCTAATTTTTGTCAGGTGGGTCATTGCTCTCGATTTCAACACAATTTAAGCTTTTGTACCGCATTATTATTTTTCCCCAAGTAGCTGAAATGTGCCCAACTATGCTTCAAGATATAAGACACTGACGCAATGGCGTCGCGCTATAATGGTTTACAACCTCGACAATTGAATTGATGTGATGTTTGTTGTGATGTTTGTTGCCTAACTCGGCGCAACACACTAGCGTGTGTCTAGATTTGAAGAGTTTTATATCAATATCTCATCAATGAATAAATCACGACTCAAATCACGAGTTGGTATTAAAAAATACTATGTTATATTTAACATTTTTTGTAGTTCTTGAACCTTTCGGTTAGATTCATTAGTATCCTGATTCGCCCAGATGGGAAAACCATGATCACATAAAACTTCAGCAGTACAGAGCAATCGGTTCAAATCGTTTGTAACCTAAGTCATAGCAGTTGTAATTAATTCGAATCAATGCGACTTAGGAAAACACGACAAAGTCGCCAACTGGTTGCGACTAGTAAATCAATTGGATTGTGATTCCGATGGTGCTCACCTCTGCTTGTGGTCGCCATGCTTATTTACATTTTATCTGGCCAAACCGGATATTAATGTTTTGATTGAAACTTGATGGGCGATACCCCAGTGTGTGTCAATAAAAATATTTCCTGTTTGGAGTGCTGCTTGAAACAAAAACGGTACCGCAAACTGAAATGGTCCTGCGCCACTGCAACTCTCAATCTTTTTTTTTATTAAACACTGCTTGAAAAGGGTAGGTGGCGGGGAGGGAACAATCAGGTGCTTGGGAAGAGACGAGATTGGACTTGATTCAGTGTTGATCTATCTCCGGTATTTAACTGCAATGTAAAACCCAAGTGGTTTTAGTTTTGATTTAATATGAGGCGCCAGTTTCCATGTAGTAGGTAGCTGTACGAATGCTTTCCCGTTATTGGCCCAATGTCGAAGTGGAATTCACAGGATGTCAAGAAGGAAATGAAAAATCGTCTGTGATGAAGAAAATGAACATTCGTTGTTCGGTGAAGGTGACCACAGCATAGGCATATCACTTTCAGACATGCTAGACGAAAGTTCTACTGACTGAATAAATAACAATATAATAATTATAGCTTTTTTAGACATGACAGGAAAAAGTGAGTTGAGACTAAACGAAATTTCGGACTTTCAGTCTCATCGGATCTTCAGTCTACTGCTAGTCCCTTCTCGTAGTTTAACCAGTTGGTCTTGGTTTCGTCTCATATCGAAACAATACTTAGTTGGTCTTTTTTTTATTAGCATAATCTAAAAAAAGTTTCCTATAATTTGTTGCATTGCGGTCTGATACGTAGTTGGATTATAATTCGGCGAGACTAAGAAAGAAAACTAATTGAACTTCGAATGGCTTTCACTTGATACAACTTCAAAATAGAACTTAATGATTTTTAGACGTCTAGAACCAAACTCACCTTTATAGTGAAGGGAAAATTGGAAATGTGGGATGCTTTAAATTGCGCGCTCTTCCATCAAGTCAATCGATATTGACTATTGACTATATGTCATTTGTACAAGTTACTAACGTTACTCACTGCCAAGTTTCAACATGCGTTGCTGAAAAATAAATCAATTTTTATTTCATTAAAGTAACAGCCAATTACACTAGTACACGCAAACAAGCTACACAGCTAATTAATTTTTGCTTGTAGTTTGTATTGAGGTCATTTATTGACGTTTGGCTCGGCTGGTACATTTTTCACATATGCGAAAATATATATCTTCTTGAACAGAAAATTTGCTTGCTTCAGGCAGCTAGAAAGTATTTGTGCTGCTACATCCTAAACAGCCAAAAGGATGCACACGGTTGATTATGGGTTAAATTGGTTCTTCAATGGTCTTTAACTATTAAGGGGAAGTTGTGTAGGTCTGGTTATATCAGTGTCGATTCATCTGTGAACTCTTAGGTTTAATATTAATTCTGAATGATTCCCTTGTAACGGCAGACGCTACGACGGCTGAGGTGCTTGTAATGCCCCAGAAATCTTTCGTTGACACGTACTTTCAGTATAAGGTTTCCAGCAAGGGCTACTGTCCCAGTACGGGGGATGAAGCGTAGGAATCCTAACTACAGGGACCTAACCTTAATAATACTAGTTTCCACGGCCACCAACGGTGGAAATTATATTACTGTTTACTGGAGAATAAAGCTAAAAATGGGCTACATATTATTTTACACTCAAAACTAGTAAACGAATTAAAGTTTAAAACTCCTGGTTTTAATAATGCAGTTAACAAATGGCAAATTACAATTTACAATTAGGTTCACTAGAACAGTTTTTGAATAAAGATTTAAAAGCAACAAGTTTTGAATTTACAACGAAAAATTCACAAATTCAGACAACAACAGCGTTTTGTGTTATTGAATAAAAACTCAAATTTTCAGATTAGAAAAAGTAAATACTGAGTTCTCAACTAGATAGATCTCAACCCGATAGTTCTCAATCCGATTGATTGAACAGCGTCAGCTGGTTACAATCAATTCAACAGTTTGTTTTAACACGCATAAAGATCAACCGTCCACAGTTTTGTTTCTAAGTGCCTTAAACAAAAGATCAAACCTCTTGGAGTTTTTTCCTAAAAACTCTATAATAAGTAAAAAGCTCGTCAATTTTACAAACTAGTCATTGTCAAGTTAGGTTTCAAATGAACCTTACACGAAGCTCAAACCGTCAGTTTAGAGTAAAATAAATTTAAACTGAACAAGAAAAAGTTTGGTTTTTAGTAAGAGAACCACTCTGACGTTATGGAAGGGAGGAGGTCAGAAATGCTGATGGCTTGCCAACCATAATTTTCTCTAGGCTAGAAGTTAAGTTTTAAACTAAAAAATTTAGAATGGGGGTCCTAAAATTTAAATTTTCAAAAGCTAAACTACGAACCTACGAACCACTACCATTTTCTCCGGCATGGCATCCTCGGACATGACGTCTCCACTCCGGACTGGTGTGACCCTTCTAGCTTTGAGATCTGTGAGCTGTGCTATGCTGAGGAGGGAGGGCTGTTGGGGCTTTTTATGCTAGCAGGTCGGATTCTGGCTACCAAAGCGCGGACTCACGAGGATGCTAGGCACCTCTGATTGGCTGAGGGCCAGGAGAACAACGGAAGTGGGAGAGGAGAAGTTGACTGGACAAAGGGTTTGGGTGTAGAGCCGCTTGGATGAACGAGGCCTTTGTTAAAGAAGGTGCGAATTGACTTTTGAACTGATAACAAAGTGAATAGGCCTTTACATTAAGATATTGACTGTAGGATTCGTATTTACATGACTATTATTTGAAGTGCATCGAATTAAAGCTTAGTAGAGTGGCTTTTGTAGTGAATAAATCACTACTGCTAAATTAAACAAGCTTTAACTGTAAACTGCGATGTTATGCATCACAACAAGGAGGGGGGGGGCGAAGTGTAATGCACAGACTGACTTTGGGATTGCTTTGTGAACAGATCTTTTTAAGATATACTGAATTAATAGAAGGAAAATCTAGTGGTTGCATTCTGTTGGTCACAGCCCGAGTTTGGGATGGAGATTTAAAGTAAACTATTTACAACAAAAAACGTGTCAGTTAATATTGCCGATGACTAATTGTTTCGGTCTAATGGCAGTGTTCTGGGGCAAAAGAGTATATAAAAAGATTAAATAGCCTTGCTTAGTTGAATGCTATAACGCATTAATTAAGTTTGGATTTTAAACTGCTGAAGCAGAAAGACAGAGTTTTGATCTTACGAGGACATTTTCTATAACACTGGTGATCAGTCAACTACAAATAAAAAATATCGTCTAAGTGTCTGTATCCACATTTATGTGAGGTCAAGTACCCGAAGGCACCCCCTCCTAATTCAAAAAAAGCTAAAACAGAAGGGTTAGTGCACACACGATATGCAAAAAAACAAGACTGCCAAGCAGTGTAAAAAATGACACAAAATAAATCACATTGTTTACTAAATATTAACTTCGCCATTTTGTATTTTGGGGGGACTGACGTTTTGTGGCTTACAAAAAAAAGTTGTAAAATTCGAAGTTACAATTTAAAAATACTAATTTTTGCCGCCTTAACTATATGCTGTCCGAGCTGCTTCGTGCAGGAAAATCGTACATGCATTCAGAAAATGGGGCAATAAACATTTAAATTCAAAGAAACACTAGTTTTGAATAAAATAAAAAATTACAAGGTTAGGGTTTTTACAATCGTTAACTATTAAATGATATAATTTTAACATTTAATGCTCTAAGCAGTCCATCGTCCACAGAATGCTATTTTGTTTATCTAGGAAAGCATCGAAGAAAACCTCTGGGCGCACACATCAGGGCTTAGCTTGCGATAAGGATAGAAGGTACTATGAGCACATGTGCAACTATAAGCTCTATTTAAAGTTAACAGTTTACCACTGGAATGGTTTCAGTTACCAAACAACTTGTTTACAATTTTAAAACGCTGAAGGGTTTGAGGCATGACTCATAACTTAAACATAAAAATACAACGCTGGAAGGTTTTTTGGATAACAGAGCAACCTTTCAAACAGGGCTATCCTTTATCTCCCAGGGGTAGACAGACATCTTTTTTAAAGAAATACATTTAGTAAAAGCTTAAAGAGGAGTTAGCCAGGGACCACTAGACTCCCATAGAATATTCCTAGCGAATATTTAAACGTGTTGTTCAGTCTTTACAAACTTTCTTCCACACAGGAAGAGGCAGAAATTTATAAGGAAAGAAAACATAGACACTTAAAATTTAGGTGTGAAGGCCAAAACGGGAAATATTTAACCAAAATACATGTTTAAAGAAAATATCTACGTAATACTTTTGGCATACAAATGATACTTTCCAGGTTTGTGCAGAACACAGTCTCTGAAGTTTTAGAATTAAAATTTCAGCAAATACACTATTTAGGTTTAGTTGCTCCTATATGGAGCCACGTTTGTATCGGCGTACAACTCACTATTTAAAAGAAACGCGCACAGGAAAACACTTGGCTAGATTTCCGGTTAACAAAAAAACTTCTCTTATTTTTAGAGAAAAAACTACACTAGGTTAGGTATTAAACCTCCGTTTCACTGGGAACACCTATTCAGTGCTAGAGCCATAATTATGCATTAATTTCCACCCTAGACTTGCATAAGAGTTCATCGCTAAAACATCGGTCTAATTTTTAAAAAGGAACTGGGAAACTATATTTAACCTTTAAACACTGGCACACTGACTTTAAGTTAAATTAAATTCAGGCAATTTTACTTTACAGACCTCTGGAAAAAAATCAAAATATTCACGGGAAGCATCTTTGTTTACTTCCGGTTTACCAGTCACACTACCGTTTACACAAGGGTTAACAGTTAGGTTGGAGGAATTCATACTTTTAATTTTACCATTTGCAGGTTTAATTAAAGCATTGCTATGTTTACGAGAAACACTATCAGTCTGTTCACTGAAAGACTTCTTATATTTTTTATCCAATCCTTGAAATTGGGCACACAAATTTCGCTTTCGTTTGGCTTGCTTGTTGGTACACGGGGAGAAGTAACTTTTCCCTCACTATCCCTTTTATGGGCTCACGTTGATTCCTCGCTTGTAAATTACTATCACTTTGCCACAAGCCACGCGTCTGCCGTTCCGCTTGACCGCGTCAGTTAATTGGTCTGACTTGTTGGCTTCCCAATCGCCATGAGGGCGTTAAAAGTTTCAGCTCGACTCCCATCTTTTAAGTGTTTGAGGGTTTTTGAACAAAATTCGCCTTTCTTTCAACGGGCCTAGAGTAACTTTTCGGTTTGCATAAGTGGTTAAGTGTAGTTATGCCAAGCAAAATGGGATACTCACTCGTACCTCGAGAAACTGCGGCTGTAGTTCTAAGACGTCGTCCATCAGCTAATTTCAACATTAAATTAACCTGTTCAAATTCAAACACTTCAGCACTTAGGTTAGACCTACATTTTATGGTTTTCCTAAGCCTTGGTCAATTAGTGGCTAATTTGCTACTGACTACGTTAATCGCGCTAGCCATGTCTTGAAGGCAAGTCATGGATCGGTTTCCTAATTTACAACTGAAGGTGTTAAATTTTAACACTTTTCGGACATTAGTTCCAACATTAAAACATGCATTTGACTCTTCAACTTTAGAATTACACTCCAGACATTCATTACGGAAATGTTGGGGGGAATTGCAAGTGAAGCAATGCCTAACTCTGTTTACATTTGGGTTAGTTTTTAGGTTAGCACTATAGCTACTGGAAACATTCCCCACTAGGGTTCTTTGCTTTTATTTTGACAGATCCGGCCAGTTTGGCTGTCATGTTGTGGTTACGGTTGTTACCACGATTGTTGTTCGAGGGTTTGGAACCCTGAGTCATCGAAACAGTACTAAGCTGTGTTTTGATAGAATGAAAAGCAGCCTCGGTTGCAATCTGCCTATTTCTAGTTGTGAACTCGTCACATAACTGGGCCGCTTCGGCCAAAGTACCAGTTTTAATTTGGTCGGGAATCCACTTTCTGAGGTGGGTAGGGCAAGATTTGTAAAATTGCTCTAAAACATTACATTTACAAGATTGTTGTAATCGCCGTTAACTTTAGCTAATGCTAACCTTCTAGAAAATAAAGTTTCTAGCTCGAACGCATGATCCTGATACTGTTGATCTAGTTACTTTTTCAAAGAACGAAATTGGGTTTGTAACGACTCTTTAGTCTGAACAAAACGGGCAAGCAATTTAAGTTTAACTACTTTGTAATCCTGCATATCCGTTTTAGAAAGCTGGTCACAAACTTTAACTAAAACCTCTCCCATGAGGGGGAGTAGACCTGTAGTCCATTGGTCCCTAGGGATATTTTGACTAATCATTGTTCGTTCAAAAATCTTTAAGAAAATATTAATTTATGATTTTGGCGAGCACTTATTTATAAGACGAACTACGTCTGCAACTTTACCCTGTTTTGGAAGTAGATTTGGTTGATCTGGGGGGAGCGCCGTTAACTCCGTTTGGGAACGGGTTAAGATTTAACATAGCAGCATTTAGCCTGGCTAGTTCAAGCTGCTTGTCAAGTTTTCTAATTCCATAGCACTTGCACGTTCGGTAATTAAAGCATCTTTAGCTTTAATTTGGGCTTCCTGATCTCTCTGGGCTAACTCTTGTGCACAACGTTCATCAGGGTTGGCGATTTCTAGGGCTTTAATTCTAAGCTCTTCAGCTTTTAATGCTAGCTCATGCTCTTTAGCGGCTAACTCTTTTTTCTGGAGAATGGTTGCTTCTCTCTTCTCTACAACACTTGCTAATTCATGATAATAGAGATCAATTAACTCGTAATGATTTTCTTCTAGTGCATTTTTCAGTACTGTGACTGTTTCATGTCTAGTTTCTTTTACAGTTAATACAAGTTAAGTACAAGCCTTTTTTAGGTCTTTGTATTGAATATCTATAATGATATCGTCAAGTTCCATGTCTGCTGACATTTTCAACTTTTAACGTTAACTGGGTTCAAAATAAAGCTCTTATATTTAAACCAAAATTAAATGCAGCCGCATAATAATTTTACGTTAATTTTGAGCAGAGTGAATTATTTAAAAAACTTCTCTTCCAAATCCAGTAAGTTTGAAATAAAAATACACTTTCAAGGACCCCTATCACTCTGGTATATGAATAGCTAAAATACATAAATGTTTCTAACGACAACACTCGGCTTGGCGGCCTCTAAGCGTATCCTATGCACACTTACCCTTTTACATGCAATCACTGCGTTGTCAGTCTAGTCCTTCCGGTTTCCCCCGTAGCACACAGAAGCCTTGCACTAAACCGTAGTTGAACGTCCTTGGTTTAGGAGGATCACTGGTTTGGGTCTTGGGTTGGCACACTCAAGGTCCACTGGTCTGCTGTTGTTGGAGCACCTGATTCCTTGGCAGACGAGTTCTTCTCACAGGAACTAGGGGTACTGGGACATCTCACGGCTGGTGAATATCCACGTTACTGAAGCAGTCATTTCTGCTTCCTGGCGCCAGCAGTTGTTGTGGCTGCTGGATGGGGTTTGTACTGTTATTTCATGGCCATACGGACATTTGCTTCGTGACTGTGTTTACTGAGTCACTGGCATCTACTTCGTGATCGTTTGGCTGGATCACAGACGTCTAGTTGGAAGTGGCTTGCATCCTTCTAGAAATTTGGCATAGTAGCATGACAGGGGGAAACGTTTGAAGGAAACAGCACCTGTTCATTCCACCGCTGCCACTAAATTGTAACGGCGGATGCTACGACGGCTAAGGTGCTTGTAACGCCCCCGACATTTTTGGTTGATACACACTTTCAGTATAAAGTTTCCAGTGGTTATAACGACTTTTTACGGTATAAGCACAGCAAGGGCTACTGTCCCAGCATGGGGGATGAAGCGTCGGTGTCCTAACTACAGGGCCCTAACCTTAATACTACTAGTTTTTGCTGCCACAAACGGTGGAAATTGTTTAACTGTTTACCGAAGAATAAAGCTAAAATAGGCTACATATTTATTGTATACTCAAACATTTAATCAACTAGTAAACGAACTGAAATTTAAAATCCTGGTTTTAATAATGCAGTTAACAAATGGCAAATTACAATTTACAATTAGGTTCACATGAACAGCTTTTGAATAAATATTGAAAAGCAACAAGTTTTGAATTTACAGCCAGAAAATCACAAATTCAGACAACAAGAGCGTTTTGTGTTATTGATTAAACTCAAATTTTCAGATTAGAAAAAAAAATACTGAGTTCTCAATTAGAGATACTCGATAGATTGAACAAACAGTGTCAGCTGGTTACAATCATTCCAATAGTTTGTTTCAACATGCATGAAGATCAACCGTCCACAGTTTTGTTTCTAAGTGCCTTAAACAAAAGATCAAACCTCCCGGAGTTTTTTCCTAAAAACTCTCTAATAAGTAAAAAGCTCGTCAATTTTACAAACTAGCCATTCAAGTTTTGTTTCAAATGAATCTAATTACACGAAGATCAAACCGTCAGTTTAGAGTAAAATTAATTTAAACTAATCAAGAAAAAGTTTGTTCTTTAGTAACAGAACCACTATGACGTTATGGAAGGCAGGGGCCAGAAATGCTGATGGCTTGCCAACCATAATTTTCTCTAGGCTAGAAGTTAAGTTAAGTTTTAAACTACAAAATTTAGAATGGAGTTTCTAAAGCTAAACTACGAACATACGTACCACTACCATTTTGCCCGCAATGGCATCCTCGGACGTGATGTCTCCACTCCTGACGGGCTTGACCCATCTAGCTTTGAGATCTGTGGGCTGTCCTGTGCTGAGGAGGGAGGGCTGTTGGGACTTTTTATGCTAGCAGGTCGGATTCTGGCGACCTAAGGCCGGACTCACGAGGATGCTAGGCACCTCTGATTGGCTGAGGGCAAGGAAAACAATGGAAAGTGGGAGGAGAAGTCGGCTGGGCAAAGGGTTTGGGTGTAGAGCCGCTTGGATGAACGAGGCTTTTGTTAAAGAAGGTGCGAATTGAGTTTTGAACTCATAACAAAGTGAATAGGCCTTTACATTAAGATATTGGCTGTAAGATTCGTATTTACATGACTATTATTTGGAGTACATAGAATTAAAGCTTAGTAGAGTGGCTTTTGTAGTTGATAAATCACTACTGCTAAATTATACAAGCATTAACTGTAAACTGTGATTTTATGCATCACAACAAGGTGGGGGGGGGAAGAAGTGTAAAGCACAGGCTGACTTTGGGATTGCTTTGTGAACAGATCTTTTTAAGATATACTGAATTAATAGAAGGAAAAGCTAAAGCTAGTGGTTGCATTCGGATGGTCACAGTCGGAGTTTTGGATGGAAATGTAAAGTAAATTATTTACAACCAAAACGTTTCCCTTAAAAATGCCGATGTCTTATTGTTTCGGACTAATGGTAGGCAAAACAATATATAAAAAGATTAAATAGCCTAGCTTAGTTGAATCTATAACGCATAATTAAGTTTGGATTTTAAACTGCTGAAGCAGAAAGATTGAGTTTTGATCTTTGGTGGACATTTTATATAACATTGGTGATCAGTAAACTACAAATAAAAAACATCGTCTAAGTGTCTGTATCCACATTTATGTGAGGTTAAGTACCCGAAGGCAGCCCCTCCTAATTCACAACTAAGCTAGTGTACTTGGGCTTTTTGCCCTAAAAAAAAAAAATGGAAAAATAAGTACAAATTTACAGAGAGATTTCGATAATGGGTGCCGGAAGTGATGAGCGCTACGGCAGGTTTGGAGTGATTTTCAAATGGAGATGTGAATCTTCTAGATGGAAATACAGGATTCTGTTGTAGGATTGTAGCTGGAGTACAGGGCTATTAAACAGTCAAGAGTATGGCCGATTCTGTCCATTATTGACGGAGTTACTGTAGGTCAAAGACCGAGGTCTTTTTGCGTTTTCAGCGCTAAAAAAAAGTATTCGTTGTGAAAACTAAGGTTTTTCGGTGTCCCGACATTAAACCCTGAATGCTTGGGTTACAGTTATTTCTGTAACAAGCTAACACCTAAATAATTCTATTTGGACACCCCCTTTAAATCTAAGACAAGCCGAATGATGATTTGAACTTACATTCGGAGCAACAACTTATGAACCCTTAAATAGGAACTGTTTGAATGATTCAGTTGTAAAGCTATACGAAAGAGGGGAATTCAAATAAATAAAATTATTCATCATTAAAAACGTACAATGTGTTAGTGCCTGTGTGATTGTGTGTTTGTTAGTGTGTCAGTACCTCTACTCCTCTTGAACCGAGGCATCTACAAATATGGGAGTAGGACCAAATGAAAGATAATTAAATTCCGCTTTGTTTAGGGCTATTTTCATCACTGTAACTTGATATTATGAGCCTCAACTACACGAAAGAAACCTGAAAAAATAACGTGATAATCAAACCATCTTGAAGCTATTAGTTACGTACATGATTATCTGGAAAAGGATGCACGTAAAAATAACCTACGACGACGTATTTTAAATCATACTACATACAGATCTTAAAATTGATTTTGCATCAACTTGATACATGGAAAAATCAGGCCCATAGACCTGGTTTTAAAAGTGTTCAAAAAATTCGTGTTTCTGAAGCACAGTGGTGCGTGGATTAAGCGAGCAAAGCGATCTATTTCCACGTAAACTAAACCTTTTTAAATGTGTGTCTCGCTTTGCTCTCTGTCAATTTTTCATCGCTCACCTTCGTAGAAGATTACTTCTGAAAGAGAAGACGTACAAACGTGCAAACAAACAAATCGAAGTTAATGATGTAGATGAGAAGCAGACGTGCTGTGGAATCCGATGAACGAACTGTGAGCAACAATTGCAATAAGTTTGCATCGAAATAATGAGTACATCGTGATGCTCTTGGAATCAAAGAAATTACGTTAAGCATTGATTGACGCAAATGAGTGAGCGAAGCAAACGATATGGTTACTGAACTGTTATTTCCCACTACATTGTATGTGAACTCTTATGAACTTAATTTCTTTTCTTAATAATAAGTTAGTACACAAACTCGAGAAAAAATGAAGAAAATTTAAGGCAACATAGTGTGCAAAAGATGAACACATAAATATAGAGATATCATTAAGTATTAATTAATGACTTGTATTGTAACCTTCTGTAATCTTTAATCCTAAAGATCATTAGTATTACCACGAGTATATAAAGAGTACCGTTGGGAACTTTACATACTCAAGTTTATTATTCGTGACTAGCATACGATAATAGGCATTCCTTTTAATTCATGTATTGTTTTTAAAACTCTTTCTTCTTTTGTAATCCCTTAGCTTTTGTAACCATACGTTTAGGAACTGTGTTTAGGAACGTTTAGGCTAATTGTGATCCCTACAGATATCCACTTACCATCTTTTTGTTGGGTAATAAAGTGCTTTTATTATTTATTATTATTATAAATGCGAGACTGTCTGGGCGGGAATTGAACACCGAACTTTGAGACCAAGGGCCAAAGACCTACTGCTAAACCATACAGCAAGGTAAGACCGTATCAGTATAGATTAGTGGTAGTATATTTGCCTTTGATATCAGACTTCAAGGGTTTTATTCCCGCTTAGGCAGTTTACCATTTAAATCCAAAGGTAACGGAAATAATAATATGATCACATTATTATTATTACTCGGCCAAGAGAAAAATACTACAGAAGTTGTGTTGACGCTTCCTGGTGATAATTCATTAGAATGAGGCATGCCATCTCGTATTTATTGGCGGCTACATCGTTTGAGAAAGTGATGCACGCAGTTGCATCATCAGTACCAGGGCCGTATTAATAAAGAAAATTAAATCTAAGTCTGAGCTCGTGCTTTGATAAGTGAGGTCAAGGTCTTAGGTTGACCTTAGACTTTGATTGCATGCCTCATATTAATAATGACAACTTCCCACAAAGTACAAGAACGTGCTTTGATAAGTTTAAGTCCGACGTCAGCCTCAGATTGGTGTTAATAATGAAATCCAAAGCTGAACTTTGATAAGCTGGACTTTGGCTGAAAACTGCTGTGAAAAATGAACCTCAGAAGTTAGAATTGTCAACGCACTAGGATTGGCACAAGTTGTTTAAAACTTAAGAAAAAAATCCAAGGCATTGAATTCCTTGAAATTGTTAGCCACGTTTTTGAAAGTCCTTGAATTTATTTTTTTGGGATAGTAATTTAAAATAATTCCTTCGTTTTCAAATTTACCATTTGTTTTTAATAACCTACATATTTGTTGTAAAATGTTCCTCGCTTTTTTTAAAATTTTGTTCCTCCACGCATTTTCACCAGTTGTTTGCTATGCCATTAAAACTATTCTGCACAGAGAGGGTGGGGAGCATCGACAAAAGCCAAAGGATAAAAAACGTATCTGGTGTAACTCCTTACACTGACTAGTGAAATTCGAGCCAAGGCAATTGAAACTAATCTATAACAACTGCCATAACACAGGAAAAAAGTCTGATTTTTCCGAAGGCTTATTTTACAGCAGATTTTTTTTACCCTCGTATTTTTGTCCCGCCCCTTATTTCCATCGGACTTTCTTTCTCAGCTTTCTTCCCCATCATTTGCTCTAATAAAACATAACTATTTTAGTGTTTAGGGATAGCGTTATGTTGCTGGCAAGTTTGTACAGTTTGTAAAGGTTCTTCGAAAAGTCATCGAACAATTATATTGGTTTTGAAGAAAAATCATTAAAAATGCTTGAATATTTTGGTTCCTATATTGTGTGAACCCTGACGTACTTCATCTATCTACATCGAAACTGAAGAACGTTGAGTGAATGGCCCACAGGTTACAATACAATGCATTGTAATGCTCTGATGGGAAAATTGCGGGCACACTTCAGTTTATAAATTCCTTTTACACAATGGTTCCGTACTTTCCGTAGCAGTTGCATTGTAGTGGCTTTACACTTCCATTGAAAATGTTGCTCTTGAACGTTTCTTATTGCTCTTTGCCTTTTTTTTTTGAGTTCTTCCTGATACATACACCCCTTTTACGAAAGTTTGTGGACTTACTTTTTTAACGGATTTTTCTGTAGCCAGAAAACAATCAAGTACTCAGCGACCGGGTCAGCTGAAAAAACGATGAACTAACCTGAAGTGCAAGACAATATAACATGTAAGGACGGCGGAATGTGATTTGTAAAACGTGAAAGTACCCCCCCCCCCCCAAACTACCTCTTATTAATGCACTCTTATAAAGGTGACCAGAAATGAGATCAATCAAAATTTATCAGGACATTATATGCCCGAAGTGTTGATGTAAACTGTTAATTTTTTCATTACCGGACTGGACCAGAAAAGTTGTTGGCAGAGGGGGGGGGGGGGATAAGGGCGGGCGTTGTATAAATTCGATAATATTATTGCAGGTTCATTCGCATTTTCTCGTTTCAGAATTGCGTTTCGTTTGATAATTAAACTAACAACCCCTAATGCTAAAATTACGTTTTTAAACTTTAAAATAAGTTTTTTTTAAATACACGGCAGAAAAGAAAAATAAATAAAAAAAAAACTGTCTGCATAATATTTGTTTTCTGTTTTGGCGTTTTCTAGAAACGTAGTTATTGGGTTTGATAAAAACATACAATAGAATAAACAGTGTTACTCTTCAGTGATTACCACACTTGTGGGAAAGGAAAAGTTTTCCCTCCTATTTTAATTAACTTTACTCCCAAGAGTTAGTTTCGGCCTTTTGTATGCCTTGGCTGCTCGGTTAAGACATGGTTTGGCAGAGAAGCTACCCAAAGCACGCCCAACGTCTACTGCTGACCAGGCTTAGGATTTCTTGAGTCGACACTCACGTTTAAAGTCAGAGCACTGACTTTGATAGTCCATTATTAATGGCTTTTACGAAACCCGACTGCAACGGTCGTATCCGTCAGGTGATATGGTACAACAAATGTTGTGGTGTTCAGTCTTTGGCGATTGTATTTATGTCTCTTAATGCACATTAAAACAATTTCAACAATTGGAGCAGTCTGGATTACATTAATGTGATGATAAGTATTTATTCATATGTTAGGGCTAATTGTTTGTCAATCCAACAGCAAAATAGCCAATGAGATGCAAGTATCAGTAAAATGGAGCAACTGAAATGGCAGCAGTAACACCAGATACATCTTGCAAGGTTTTTCGCGCTGAGTGGACCAACAATACCAAAGCTATGTATAATCAAAGGTCCCTGGCAGTATCGGTATTGAAACTCTCGTTTCGCATTCCTCGTCACAAGGCTGTCTAATTGAGAATTTGGTGTTTTCATTTTCCCCTAAAACCATTTAAAGGCCGGTTGCCACCAAATTAGCATTACAGCATCTAGGCTTATTGAGTTTTCTCTCGCAGGACGCAAAGGAATGCCCATTGCACGAAGGAAAACTTTTAAGCGCAACAAACAAGCCCCGTGACTTCTTAATTATTGAGTAAAAATCTGGTACGCCCTCGTGCACCTGGAAACAGGCTCTAAAGATTAACGATACTGATGTCAGTGGATGGCGGCAGGAGATTATCTTTATATTTTTTCGTGGCGCCATCTAGTGACATCAATATCGTTAATCTTTATAGCTTACGGCCTCATGCACCTGGAAACAAGCTATAAAGATTAACGATATTGATGTCACTAGATGGCGCCAAGAAAAAATATAAAGAGAATCTCCTGCCACCATCTACTGACATCAGTATCGTTAATCTATACAGCTGTTTCCAGGTGCTCGATAGCGTACCAGATTTTTACTCAATAATTAAGAAGTCACAGGGCATGTTTATTGCGTTTAAAAGTTTTGCTTCGTGCATTCCTTTGCCTACTGCTGTTAGAGAGAACTCGATAGGCCTAGATGCTGTAATGCTAATTTGCTGGCAACCGGCCTTTAATTGGAATCTAGGAAAAATAATTCCCAGAAAAAATATCCCCAGTAAAAATATCCCAGTAAAAATATCTCCCGGAAAAAATATCCCCCAGAAAAAATATCCCCCGAAAAAATATCCCAGTATAAATATCCCCGGAAAAAATATCCCAAGAAAAAATTATCCCCGGAAAAACTATCCCCTGCAGTCATAATGTTTTCTTATTGGTAGTACGATTTAATTCTGTGGACTCCTCTACCATATCACGATTTACGGACACCCCTACGACAGTATGCGTTTTACAGACTACCCTACCACAGTACCAACGTGGAATAGACGACATTAAAGTGGCATTATCACCGATTGAAAAGGGAACGAAAATACCGTGGCGCTATCTAGCGGCAGCAATATTTAACATATACAGAATGCTACCAGATGAACAAGGACATACCAAATTTTCACTCTATAATTAAGGAGGTCGTGGCTTGTCTTTTTCATTGAAAGAAATGCCGTAGTGCATTCCTCCGCTTGATGCAAGCAAACGTTAGATAGTGATAGATAGTACTAGACAGTGCTAAATGTTGCCAGATTTTACCTACTTTGTATCTGTGATAGTGCCACTTTAAGGGATGTAGGGGCGGGGAAGTTGTTGAATATCAATTAATAGACTAGCTCACTAATACTGATGTAATACAAGGTAGGAAAAGTTTCTGATCTTTTAGTGTTTTTTAACTTTTTTGTTTTGTTTTGAGAACGTTCCTAAGGTACCAAAATGGATGACGGAAATGCCCCTAAAGTCCCCAAAAACGTACACCGCCGTTATGGGAGGAGGGAGTAGCGCAGAAACTCATGATTTCCCTTCCCCCGCCGTGCTAGTTTATTCCCTTGAACTTAAATTTTCTTGGTGGTGAGATTAATATTAATTTATTTTATTTTATTTTTAAAGAAACGTTCATGTTCATTGGAAAAAAAAGGGGGGGGGGGGATGGCGAGTGGGCTGCTCTCTAAATATTTTCCTGCGTATGCCACTAATAGACCTATCACGTTTATAATACTCGAAGTAGTTATTAGAGAGATAGGTTTCATTCCTTACCACTTTCCTTATTTTTTTGTTAGGGGAACAGAGTACAGACGGAGGTCCACCATCAGGTGTATTTTTACTACATGACAATGGTATAAATTACGACTATACTCTGAAGACACTGTGTTCTCCTGAAACACACATGTGTGTACTCTGGCAACACATAAATGTGCTATTGTGGAGCCAACACAGGAAATTGTGCTGGTGCGCAACACAATTTTTTGTGCACTGATAGTACACATGATTGTGGTGCCCAACAACACACACGATTGTGGTAGCCAACAACACACATGATTGTGG